>VYZX01011260.1:45863-90386 GCA_013401335.1 Brachypteracias leptosomus | reverse complement strand
CTTCAGTTCTAAGGTTTTAAATGAAGATGTATCTATTATGGCTGCTAATAAAATGGACTGACAGTTGATGATAGCCACAGCTAGGGAGCGAATTAACTATAGAAAAATCTCAGTTCATGCTTTTGAGAAATAATCCAGACAATTGCTCCCTAAAATAAGATCATTCTAAAAAAGGAGTGGCTTCTGGCTCCCAGTTAGGACAAGTTTGCTCAAATATTGTCAAGGTTGAATCACTCATATAACCAAAGTATTTCTGCAGTTGGTGAATGTTAAAAATATCATATGTGAAGCATATATTCTTATTAAAACATCAGAGGAAATATAATTTCAAAGTGGAGGGGATGAAACCTCATAAGACTTTTCTCTAGTGGAATTTCCAGCTTTACAAGATGTCTTGCATGACATGCAACTATCACAGCATGTGTATCTCATTTTTTACAGTCTGAAACACTGGAATAAGCATGAACACTTTTCATTATTTAAATGAATCTAAACCAAATGTTTTGAGATTTGTCCATCTTATTTCATTACAAAGCAATTAGATATTTCAAATTGAATGTATTTTTATGGTTTATCATGTTCTACTGGCAAACCTTTGAAGAGAGTGAATTGGTTGTACCACCACTTAAGAGAATTTGGACAGTTTTTTAGGTGCCCCAGAAAAGGTGCCTTGGGAGCAACTCTTTTTATCAGTAACTTTAATGAATTTTTGCCAATGCAAATGAATGTCTACTGCATAACTGTCAATAAATTTAATTAATTTAATATTTAGTATCCTCCTACTGTAACTGAGAAAAGGCAATGCCATAAGTTGACAAAGAATCACTTGGTATAGCTAAAATACTTGAGGAATATCTTCAGATCTTTCAACAATTGGACAAGTAATCCATGTTCTTTAAAAATGTTTAAAGTTTATTGGCATGTGAACTGCTTAGCCGAAAGGATAGATGAAAAAGAATGAAATATTGTGCAATCACCTTGGGCAATATCTTTCTCCTTATTCTAGGAATGGTCTGGTTAATTAGCATGCTTTAAACACAACATTTGTCTAATATGCACAGCTGTGCACTTTGTGCTCTGCTGGTGATCCAGCTACACAACATGCCACACTCCAGCTTGTACACTGGTAGAAGCTGTATCCTAACTGCTACCTTTCCTTTCCTTTCCTTTCCTTTCCTTTCCTTTCCTTTCCTTTCCTTTCCTTTCCTTTCCTTTCCTTTCCTTTCCTTTCCTTTCCTTTCCTTTTTCTTGTTACTTTTTTCCCCCCTCCTTAACTTATTTATAAGACAATAGTTTGGAACTTGAATCATTATATTTTAACACAAGGTTATTTTACCTCAGGTGAGTTTTCCAGAGGTGATGCTCTGTAAACAGTAGGATACAAAAGACCCTCAAGAAAAAACTCTGACAGTAAATCCTAAGTATAGGTAAAATTGTACATCAAAGAAGATCCATTGGTACGATTTCAAGGAGTCTAATCAAACTATTTTAACATAGCCAGATTTCTGATATAAAAATACAAATTTCGAGCTCCAAAAAAAAGGGGCAGAAAAAGGAAAACACTACAGCAAGAAGGTGCAAGGCTAAGAGTAGCAGTCTTTAGGCTGATGGTGACCTTCCTGTGAAGAAATCTTACTCTGATTAATAATATATCATCTCTGACACAAAATAATTATAAAGCTTCTATGAACATACTGACAGTGTTATTAATCAAACTGTTTATATACAGAAAGTCTTTATCCATTATACATTTGTTTTCTTCTAAAAATTGTCATTTTTATTCTCTCTGTAGTTTCTGATATCCTAAAAGAGCAATTGCTCATTTTTCATTTTTTCTTCTTCCAAAGAAGGGACAATTATTACAAAATCTATGACTGTAAGGTTAAGGTTCATATTTTATTCAAACAGTTTAAGAGAATAAAGTGACATTCTGTACAGAAAAAAAAACCTTGCAGTACTATCAGAGCTAGCAAAGTTATGAAAATTTCCATCATCTTAAATAGGGTAAAGTTTCTTACAAAACATTTACACAATTAAATAGTTGATAGTGGATTCCCAAGAAATTTTAATCATGTTGTGCAAGGACAACTTTTGCTTTCTGAAAAATGATGCCTTTGAATCTTGTGCATGTAGGAGTAATGTTTTTAGTGTAATTTTTTACATTATCATGAAAGACATTGCCATGCTGGATCATGATGGCAGCTTATAGAAAGTACGTAGCTGGATCTAAATAATATTTTCAGGGATCAAGATGGCCTCCCTATGTGCCTCATTGCCCTTGTGTGCCTGGCTGCCACTCAGGCATAAGAAGAAGTTGCAGTGGAGCAGGAGAAGTTCTTGATTGCCAAAGCTGGCCAGGGTGCCACAGCCCTGGGGCAGGGTGAGGCTGAGGAAAGCTGGGGAAGCTGGCAAGGCAGCTGGAGCCAGTGTGGCCACAGCCTCTGGCCCAGGACACACCCTGTCCTGGTGCTGCTGTGCCTGCCTGGAGCAGACAGAACTGATAAGCAAAAGTAGGGGTATAGATGAACCACCAAGTGTGGCCCCTGGAGGAAACTCCAAGGACCCCACCTGGGGTACTGTGTTGAGCTCTGAGGCCCCCAGTTTTAAGAAAGACATGGACCTGCTCAAGCAAGTCCAGAGAAGGGCCACAAAGATGACCCAGGGGGCTGGAGCACCTCCTCTATGAGGAGAGGCTGAGAGAGTTGGGGTAGTTCAGCCTGGAGAAGAGAAGGTTTATTATGACCTTTCAGTACTTAAAGGGGGTCTACAGGAAAGACGAGAAGGGATAATAAACAATGGTTTCAAACTGGAAAGAGAGTAGATTTAGATTAGGTATTAGGAAGAACTTTTTTACTGTGAAGGTGGATGCCGAGAGAAGTTGTGGTTGCCTTCTTCCTGGAAGTGTTCAAGGCCGGATTGGATGAGGCTTTGGGCAACCTGATCTAGTGTCCCTGCCCATGGCAGGAGGGTTGGAACTAGATGATTTTTAAGGTCCTTTCCAACCCAAACCATTCTATGATTCTATGACTCTGCAGGGTGGAGTAGTACCAGCTGGCATGGAGGCTTGGAAAGAAAAAAAAGCTTGACTGGTGTCTGCTCAGCCTTGGTCCAAGACAACAGGTTTTTCTTGCAATCTAGAGGGATAAAAAAGTGGACAGGGAAGGTTGGGCTGGTTTTACTTCTTGCCCCTAAGAGGAAAATTTTTAGTACAGTTATAAGTGTCAGCTCTCTGAGCCAAGCAGTAACTTGCTATATCATCATGGCCAAGAGGCATTTAGAAAATTTGTGAGGAATGTTTGGGACTCAGCCATACATACACACATCAGCTCATATATAAATTCAGTCATTCCTTAGACTTCCTTGATAACAATTTATTTATACTTCAAACTGAAGGTATGAGATTTATGACTTTCAAGCATGCATATCAGCATGCGAGCTTTCCTATGCTAGTGGAGCATGGTGTTTTCATCCTCTCACAATGCCCATTTAGATTTTAGGTCCTCCTGAGACAGCACCTCAATTGGATTCTACTGTAAGAATGGATGCTGGCATGTGAGAACTGATTTGCTAGGCACTGAAATAAGAACCACAGTTTGTTTCTCTATGGCAACCAAACATCTGTCTGATGCCATAACAAATCTTCACTCATGATCTGGGCCAGTATTTAATTGAAGATTAGGAGTTAAAAGCCTTTACATTCCTTTTTGAATTCCCTGTTCCTGCACATTCAGACCTAAGTACACCAGTGCGCCACGGCAGAGCTCTGAAATCAGCAATTAGTCACACTGGTGATTACCCTGAAAACAATAGTGATGGGTAGTAGTTGCTCATATTTTGAATGTGCTGGTTGTATGGAAGGTACACTACATTTTGACCCTTAAGGACCACCATGTGTTAGCCACAGATAGACTGTGTGCATCTGGACAAGTCAGTAGCAAATAAAGGTTTTGCCCTACTAGCTGCTGAACATCCAGGACTTCTGCAGCATAAGAATTTCTAAACAGGAATTAGATCCCTTGGAAAACCTGAGTCCCTTTAAAATTAGCAGAAGATGAAGGCTGCCAACTTCTTAAAGAGGAGCCAAACAATGGGTTTGTCTACTGTGCTAGATGAGGGAGAAAAGGCATCAGTGAGCAGCTGAAGAGAAGCAGCAAGAGCTGCTGACCATCTTGAACTGAGGTCTTCATTGTTGTATACATAACCAGATGTGTTGATTCTTATTTGCTGATGCCATAGGATGGCCTTCTGAGTTGCCTCTGTGCCATGTTGTTTACAGTTGCACATGGACCTCATTCAGTTGCCTCTTTAACATCTGTCCAGCAGGAGTACAGGACTGAAAATTATTTTACTTTGTCAAAGTCTACCCATATCTCCTTTACAAAAAAACTAAAAGAGAAAAAAGGGAAACCAAAAGGTAGATACTCTTTTTTCAAATTAATTGTGCGTGCATTCATGGAACGAGGCAATATTCTATTTCAATAATAATTTTTGCTTATTCTTTATTCTAAACCCAGAAATAAGTTGCTTTTACAACCACTAACTTTCTCCTCCTAAACAAACTCTAGAATGTTTGTTGTCATGTGTAATGTCAGAGAATAATGAGTTGCTGTTTATACATCACATTAGAAGTATGAGCCATTTCAGTCATCTGATAAAGCATTGTTTGCTTGAATAAATGAACTCTTAAAACCCAGAATGTTTTCATGTAGATGTCCTAAGCTATACAAAGGATAGAAATAAAACCGCTGAAAATCGTAAATTATAAATCTAGGCCCGTTCCTGAAGCAAACAGTTATTCCAAATTCTCCACTGAGTCACCCTCAGGTTTAATAGACTGACTATTAAACTATAACAATACATATTAAAAACATTATACAGCTCCTGCAAAACTACTTACTGAAGTTGCAGACCCTAGAAATATCCTTTACTCTCCTGACTGGCTGCTGCAGAGAGTTTAGTGCCTTGCTGATTCTTAGCTGCTGGATGGGGAGCTCACATGCCTTCCGTGGAGACGTCAGGTTTTATGCATCCACAGAAGTCTGCTTAAGTCTTCTGGCTCCGTTCTCTTCATACCTTGAAGTTTACCATAACATTTAGATAGACACAGCTTTTAATTTTATTTTTAGGAAATGTTTCCCTCATTCACTTGGATGACTGTAAAGGAGGAAGAAGAAAATTTTATAGGTTAATGAATTCTTGAAAAATCATGTGCACGTTCTTCCTGAAGATTAAAATAAATAAAAGTTCCCAAGAAATCTAATTTCTTTAACATTATTTTACTTCACCTCTAATGGGACTTCTTTGGTAAAAGGTTAGGAAATCTTTTCCTTTGTTGTCTTTTCAGGACAATGGCAAATTAGAAAAGACAAGTTGTCCCATATTCTTCTCCCTCTGGAACAACTCAGCTTTCAATATCTAATTTTTAATTATTATTCCAAGATAACACCATAACCAGACCAAACATGGGATGTTTAAGATATATACACCTCTGTTCATGAAAATATTTTGAAGTTTCTTTTAGTGTTTATGAAATCTGCATTTGAAAATATAAACCTACTTTGCCTTTGAATTTCTCTCATGTAACTTGAACAGCTCAACAGATTGTGGGTGCTGTTTCAATCACTTAATTCTCACAGATAGTCTGTATAGACAGTTTAAGAAGTCTATACCCATTGAAAGATTCTCTGGACTGGCCTAAGTATTGGCTGTTATAAATGAGATCTCATAACGCCTGTTTTAGACAGGTTATTATTTATTTAGGTTTTAAAGCAGAACACCTGAGATTTGGAATTTTGAATTGTCTTGGAAGTACTCACCTGGTCACATGTAAAGACATTGAGTGAAAATCTTCTTGCTTCCAGTTTTAATTCCAAAACCATATTTTATCCTTCTTTCAATATATCATGTGTGAATGGCGGAAACATTTCTCTCTTTCTCTTGCACTTTGTACCTAAGTGCTTGAAACAAAAAGCCAAGAAAACGTTTCTTTAACTACAACTTTCAACTGTATGAAGTGCATAGAGAAAGATGACAGTTTGGGGATTATTTGAAATTTACTGGCAGAATATTTCAAGGGATTCAATTCCGGCCAGTTTTAACAGTGGCAAAATCTTAATTTTCTGGCTCAAATTGGGAAAAATGAGGCAGAAAGCTGACCTCACTGACTGTACCAGGAGCAGCCCTCCATCCCTGATCTCATCCATACTGAGTTGCCAGAGCATAAAGAGCTTTGGAGAGAATCATGGAATCACAGAATGTTAGGGGTTGGAATTGGATCATCTAGTCCAATCCCATTGCTAAAGCAGGTTCACACAGAACAGGTTGCACAGCAACACGTCCAGGTGGGTTTTGAAAGTCTCCAGAGAAGGAGACCCCAGATCTCCTTGGGCATCCTGCTCCAGTGCTCTATCACCATCAAAGTAACAGTTTTTATTTATGTTTAGATGGAAATTCCTATGTTCCAGTTTGTGCCTGTTGCCCCTTGTCCTATCACTAGGCACCACTGAAAAGAGACTGGCTCCATCTTCCTGACCCTTGCCCTTTAGGTATTTATAAGCATTGATAAGATCCCTTCTCAGCCTTCTCTTCTTCAATCTAAACAGTCCCAACCTTTTCTTGTAAGTCTCTCAGCCTTTCCTCGTAAGACAGATATTCCAGTCCCCAAATCATCTTCATAGCCCTCCATTGGACTCTCTCCAGTAGTTCCCTGTCTCTCTTGAACTGGGAAGCCCAGAATGGGACACACTACTACAGATGTGGTCTGACTAGGTACAAGTAAGGAGGGAAAAGAACCTTCATCAACCTGCTGGTCACACTTTTCTTAATGCACCCCAAGATAGCATTGGCTTTCTTGGCCACAGGGGCCCACTGCTGGCTCATGGCTAACTTGTTTTCCACTAGTCTCCCAGGTCCTTCTCTGTGGAGTTGCTTTTCAGCAGGTCAACCCATAACGTGTACTGCTATATGGGGTTACTCCCCTCTATGGGCAGGACATTTCACTTGCCTTTGTTGAACTTTACTAGGTTCCTCTTCACCAAACTCTCTAGCCTGTCCAGGTCTTGCTGAATGGCAGCACAGCCTTCTGGCATATCAACCACTCCTCCCAGTTTTGTATCGGAATGGGGTTCAGATCTCAGGACAAAACCACACCTCAGACTGAAACATCCTTCTGCCTCCATTTTTTTATTGTTTAAGGAAAGCCAAAGTCTTTGCAGTGTCTTCTCCCTGAATTTACTGGAAAATTGTCCAGCCTGTAGATAGACATGTGATTTGACTGAAGACAGGCATTTCCTGACACTATTAACATTGACAATAAGCTTTAACAGAGCCTTCTGGCTGTGCACTGTCTTGGCGATTGAAGTCATTTCCCTTTAAGCTCAAACTGCTGTTACCTCCCAACCGACATGACTTTTCCTATAGTTAGCTTGAAATTGAAATTGCTTCTTTTTGTGCTAGTATTTATTACTGTCAGGCCTAGGCATTCCTGACCAAAATTGAATCTGCCGACAAGCTATACAAGTGTTCTGTGGAGAAAAGGAGGTTGGCATAACTTTGCCATTTTAGGCACATGGTTAATTTGTGGATCCGTGTTTTTAAATAAGAGGAATATGTTCATTTAGGCTGTCCATGATGAGTCTAAAATTAACAAATGGAATAAGTCTGATGGTTTGCAATCTGCTATCTCTTATAAACAGGTAAATGTGGTGATAAAAGATACCAAGTAGTAGCAGCTATTTGTACATGGGCTAGTTCCTGGAGGGATTGTGCTGATACTCTGAGCTGTTTCTCTGATGTACCCCAGCCTAAAGCCCAGTAAGGAGTAGACTAAGCTATTAGAGAAGACCATATTGTGGTGATCTCAGAGATCGGAGAAAGAAATATTGAAATAAGAGTAAATTAATATATTAAAATGAGCAAGTTGAAGTCCTGCACAGGATCAGAAAGACTGGTGGAAACGACTCCTTAAGGAAACTTCTATAAGCTTATCTATGTGGAGACACTGCCACCCATTAGTATTGGTAGTGATCCCATTGGTCTGATGGTCAGAACATGACCCTGTACCGTCATCCAGGTGGATAACAACCTCACAACTGAAGAACCGTATTTTGAGTGCAAATCTCCCTTTAAGAGGGTCTCACTGGTGTGTATTACTTTATAATTTGCAATTTAAATGTTCTAGTCCTTTGTGGCACAGTATTTTAGGATACTTCCCTTATTCAGCAGTTTACCATTCATTCTCCTGGTTTTGGAGTACATATCTTAGAGTAGGAAAATACAATATCATTGTTAAAACCAGCCATATTTTGGAGTTCTTTACTGGTAAACTGCCTGTATTTCAAATTATACTTTCTATGAGTCTTGCTACAACTGATGACAAATTTATTTTAAAACTCTTTTTTTTTTGGCAAAGATTGCCTCCTTTCCCCCTACTTTGTTGTTTTGTTGTTGGTGGTGGTTTTTTTAACAAGCAAAACTACCTAAACAAGAAAAATGCTCTTCAAAAGCAGGTTTGTATTTACATTGTTGATTGCAGCAAAACTCAAGAAATGGCAACACCATGACCTTTTTGTTGACACTGAAAGAAGGTGCCCTGTATTTTTCCATTGACTGCTGCCTCTGCATTTCTGTACAGTTACACAGCTGGAGCGAGACAAGTTTCAAGATATACAGCGTGATATGAATTTGGATAAAATTTGCCTGGGGATACTGGGGGAGGAAGAAGTTATAGATATCTAGTGGAGTTAAAATATATTTGTCTATTTGATTATTAAATGAACTTTGGAGCTACTCCATTAGCACTTGTTGACTGGGTTGGTGAAAGCTCATCTTTCTTTCACTGCACTTTCTAGATACATGATACACAAAACTTTATCATTATGTCCAGCACGTTACAGTGATGCAAACATCTTTGCACCACTTCTGGAATGCAAAAAAAAGAATTATCAGCTCTTATCAAGTCTACTTTATACTCTAAGCCCCTTTATATTCTGTGTTCGGTTATCCTAAAAGAAGCACCTGACATAGTGGAGATAAAATGTTGGTCTGCATGTGTTCATGGCTTATCCATGACTTTCCTGTTACATCCTTCCCTCTCTCAGAGCTTCAGAGAGCTTCATGCCACCTGTACCTTTCTCTCCCTGCATAATTTACCCGCTGCTCCTTGTCCAGGATAGAGAATCTTGACCTTTTCCTTCCCATGGAGAAGAGACATCTAAATATATTTCCAGATCTACTACCTGTTTCAAATGCTGTATCAAGGAGATAATCTTTAAAATTTGACTTTTCTTCCTAAATATTTCTGTGAAATGCACTCTTTCGTGCTCTCCCTCTCCTAATTGTAACAGCTGAATACTAACAAGAATTTATTTTCTTTCTTAAAAAAATACTGCTGTGTCAACAGAGCAAACCTCTGCCTGCTATCATCATGCACAGCAACTCAGTTTGCCAAGCTAGCTGTAGATAAACTACATAGGATAGGCATCTTTTAAAACAATTAGTACTAAGTTACAAACTTTACCTTGTGTTACCGGTTAGAGTGAATATACACAAATCTAATTGCTGTTACTGTAAAGACCACAAACTCTTTTAAGTGGAAAACAAACATCAGAAACAAATCTTAAGGTATGTAACCTTGGTGGGGGAATATTGATTCAGTAAGGAACATAAGACTGAGAAGGCAGATGTATAGGCGAGGTTCTTTTGCTTTTTAGTCAGACAAAAGGAATGACCATTATTTAGTTCATAAAAGGATTCTGAAACATATTAACATAATTAGGGGTACAATGCCGGGCCAAACTTTGTTAGCTACACTAGTGCCACCACAGCAAATTCAATTTGATTTTTACCAGAAGAGAGTCTCAGTAATGTAATGCCAAGTACAAATGGAAAATACATTTTCCCCCATTAAAAAAAAAAAATTCCAAATATTTTGATGGTGTCATGACAAAAACACAGCTGCAGTCTAAAATGTTGCATGTAAATAATCTTAATGAGGGGAAGTGTCTTTAACAGATGGGGAGTTGCAAAATTTTTATGAAAAGATCCTCAGCAAATTTCATAGGCATCTGCTAAAAATTTAGCAACAGAATGGATAGATCCATCCTTTTTGTGAGATGGAGGTACAAGGATTACTATCCTCTCTCTCAGCCTTGCTGTTTTCTGGTTTCTACTAAGGGAGAAGGTAATTATAAGCAACAGACTCTTAGGAACAAGTTGAAACTATTACTGACTTGTTATAGCCCTCAGCAGTTTCTGTGTATCTAGCCTTTCTTGTTGGGAAATGAATGACCCCATTCATATCAAAAGATGCTTTTAAAATATCAGAAAAACTAAATTCACTTATAAAGTTAAATTTTTTGATAGCAAATAAGCCAAAATGGACAAACACAGGTCCATAGATAACATGAAACTAGAAAAGATTTCTGGCACATCTACCATGAATGAACTGAACTCAGGGTTCAGTGACAATTTGTGTTTTCAGAAGACCTGGAATGGATGAACACAGTCAAGAAAAAATCTTCCAATGGAGTCTTCAGGTGGTAGTGTCTGACACTGAGGGGAGAAGCTTTTCCCCCAAATGTACTACGTGCTGCTTCCTAGGCAGACTTTGTTCAGTGTGATGTCAGGAAACGTGAACCATGTTTCACCCACACCTGCCAGAAGTACATGTATGGCATCAACAATCACATCAGTATCTGGGCTCCAGCACAGAGAAGGTGAGGCAGTGCGGGCAGATGTGTGGGTTTCCGCAATCCAAACTGTTAGCTCACCTAATGCAGTGTACACAAACTTGGGTTTTCACTGATTCTGTTTCTGTTACTAGGGATGTGTTCATTATTTTCCTTATGTCAAATAAATCTCTTCTTACTTATTTCAAGTGCTTATGCTTTCCTCAGAAGGAGTTTAAAATCTTCTGATGGGATCAGAGGTTGTGAAACTCTTTTCTGAAAACTAAGACCTCACTACACTAATTAAATCTTTCTTCCTATGTCAGCCATTCTTTAATAAACATTGAGACATTAACCTCCCTTTCTTTTTCTTTTATAATGTGAAGAAAACTTTCAAGCTACAAATGTAAAAGTGCATTTCTTCTTAAAACAATAGTGAAAGGATCTTATTTTTTTCTTCAGTTATAGCATAAAGAATGGTAATTTTGGATCTCTGTGGCACACTTAGATCTGCAAATTATTAAATGCTTTCACATCACAAATGACTTTGTTTTCCTTTTTCAACTACTTATTTTAATATAATTTAGATGTCTGATGACATCCCCATCCAACTTCACATAAAGGATGGGTTCTTGTATTTACTGCTTTATGGAAGCACTTGGGAGTGGAACAGCCTGTCTACTTCTCTGCCCAACTCTATGTCCTGAAATGCCTTTGGTAATTCAGATACCATTCACTGTGCAGTCATTGGAACATTGCATGATCTGCTCATAGTAAAACAAGAGTGCCATAGTAAGGAGGATATGCTCTTTAAGGCTGAAGTTACTAAGGGAATGCAGTGGCTTTACCAGGTACTATGTATGACCTGGTCTGTGATAGCTCTTCACATGTATGTTCATAACCGATGGACACTCATATTATACAATCATAGAATCATAGAATGTTTTAGGCTGGAAGGAACCTCTAGAGCTTATCTTGTCCAACCTCCCTACACAAGTAGGGACATCTCTACCTAGGTCAGGCTGATCAGAGCCCCATCAAGCCTGACCTTGAATAGCTCCAGGGACAGGGCCTCCACCACCTCCCTGGGCAACCCATTCCAGTGATCTATCGCCCTCATGTTGAAGAACTTTTTTCTAATATCCAGTCTGAATCTATCCTTTCCTAGCTTAAAACCATTTCTCCTGGTCCTATCATTACAAACCCTTTTGAATAGACCTTCCCCCGCCTTTACGTAGGTCCCCTTCAGATACTCGAAGGTCACTATAAGGTTCCCCCTGGAGCCTTCTCTTCTCCAGGCTGAACAGCCCCAACTCTCTCAGCCTGTCTTCATACGAGAGATGCTGATCATTTTGGTGGCCCTCCTCTGGGTGTTTTGTATATTAACTGATACCTCAGTTGAAACTCCTGTTATTCATGAAGCTAAGAATGCAAATATGTAAAGGCTTTCTTGCATTTTGGTGTACTATTTTGCTTGAATGAGAACTACAAGAAAGTTTTGGTTTTCCTGCAGACATAATCTGAGATGTGATTACTTTCATGTTGAATGATTATCTAAGCATGAAAGGGGATGTGAGGGGATGTGCTGCCCAGTGCAGAAAGCCAGTGTAAAGTCCTCTGTGTCATTTGGGTCCTGTGAGACTCACACCAGATGGAGAAGCAGAGAAAAGAGATTTAGAGACAGCATTGTTGCATGGTCCTATTCATAGAACAGTCAAGGGACTTAGCCTGCACAAGGCCATTGGAGTCTTTCCATGATCATACCACTAGGGTCAAGACTGCCAAGCCCTTGCCTACAGCCCCTGAAGTTACAGTGTCTGTTCTGGCCTATGAAAAGCAGCAAGTCCTTCTCAGCAAGCTTTTGGCTTATAGGAAAAAAATATACAACTCATAAGTTTTGCAAAAACGATATTGTGGCAACAGTGAAATAGTATGGGTTGACTCCTGCCTTTGACAAGGCAGGTTGATTGACTTAGATTGCCTTTTGCAGCTTCTGGGTTCTCTGTGTATGCATGTAACATAATATGTCAAAACCGTACATCTCAACAATGAGAGGTTTCTGTCTTGTACCTCACAGTTCAGAATTTCAGCTCAGTCCTCATTTGCAGAAAAATTTAAAGTGATCAGAGTGTAGTTGAAAGCTATCAGTAGCAGAAATACTGTAGTGACTCTGATTTGCTTCTGTGCTTTGTACATTTTACTGCATTTGTAGCAAGTCTGTAATTTTTCCATTGTGCTATTGCTTTTTGAAATCTCTCATACAGTGGGAAAAGAAGTATTTTAAAACACAATAATTGTTACCATTATAGGTGCATACTAATTAGGATTCAGGAGCAAGACTTGAACTTGGTAATATATTATAGCCAAACATTAAGTGACTGTATTTCAAGTTGAGACCATCCTTTTGAAGGCATAAGAGCCTTCCTAGCTTTGCCTGCATATACAGAGTCATGATACAGTCTAGCATCTAAGGACATGGAAAGAAAAATGGTACTTTGTGTCTATTCCCACTCCTGTATCATTCAAGTACAGCAGAGCATGACACTGAGGCATTTATTTCAATATATTGAAACTTGGTTCTGTTCTTATATGAGAATTTTGAGTGAGAAATACTTAGAGAATATATTTAATTGGCCAGAACAGTTGATGCATTCATCAGGGCAATTCGATTGCATTAAGATGCCTCCAAGAGAACACCACACTTGTCTCACACATAACATACAAAACCAGTAAACCGAACAGCTAGAAATTCTTGTCAAGCATTGAAAAATGTTATGTCAAAATAAAATGAAAAAATCAAGAACAAATTCCCTTAGAAATAGAATTCAGGGTGTACAGTCCAATGTGCTAAACTCTGATTTACCCAGATTTGAGGAAACTTCTGTGTGGCATTATATCTTCCTGGAAGATAAAAGGGATGGAGGGGAAGAAAGGCAGAGAGAGGGAGAAGGAAGTGTTGAATATTGGGAATAGAGTGAATACTTAGCACTTTCCTCCTGGTTCCCCAACCTGCAGAGGGTTTTGAGACAGATTCCCCACATCCTCCTTCTGGTTGGCCACTAAGTCAGCTGTGAAGCTCCATGCTCTTCTTTGTGGGCAGGTGGGCCCTCTGGGGCATCAACAGCTTCCACCTATAGATTACTGGGCCATAAAGAGCTGATAGGATCCGGCTAACTGCATTTATGTCTGCTCTACAATATAAAAATATGTACAAGCAAGATCAAATCCTTGTTTAGCTACAAATATTTGAGATTAAAACCAAACCCTGATCTTTCATGTGGGTAAATAGATAGAATTTGACCTGTATTATTTAAATCAGCCCAAAAAAGAAGATATTTGTTGGATTCCATGCTTGGGTCCAATTATTTTTACTTCCACAAGGCTTACAGGGAATACAAAAAAATTAAAATATAAATAAATGTAAATTAGATAGGTTCTTGTAGTTTTATTTGCTTTCATTTTAGGATTTTCAGAGGCCAACTTCTGCTGCAGGTAATCTGTTAATATGTTTGCCTTTGCTGGTCTTAAATTGATGACTCAATACTGATAGCACTCTAAGGCAGTGAAAGATCAATACACATGGCCCTCCATTAATTTTTATGATTTATTTCTCTCTTAGCTAGCCCATGACTAAGCCTCTTGTATTGAGTTTATTGCATGTCTACTTTGGCAGCTAAATAATTGAGAACATTGCTAAAGGAAGAGAAATAAAACTTGAAAATATGTTATCTACAAGGATTCTCTTGGTGTGAAATTCTTCTGACCTGCTGCAAACCTCTTTGGAAAAAATAATTTTGCCTCAGTTAAAATATTATGGAAGTTAAAACATTCAGCCTGCCTAAAGAAAACTTTGTTCAGGGACATTTCCATGTCTTTTTGTGACAAACTAGCAAGAATGACATGACAAAAGCTAGTAGCTGATTGGTAAAGATGATGAATCAATCACAGTTATGAAGAGAAAGGTGTTTCAGGGTGGGAATATAGTGCTTGTGGTCTACTCACAACACCTAAAATGAAATATATTTGCAGAGGGTTGGTTGCCCAGGACTCATCCCTTCTGGGCAAATAAATGATACCACTGCACTTGTTAGAACTAAATATTCCAGAGTACAATGGGTCAGAGTATTATAAATATTAGTGACAATTATAACATCTAATTTGTATTTATTATGATTGTATGCTGTAGTAATAGTAACATTTGTAATGAGAGCTGTCTCACAATACCAGCCCACTGTTCAAAGAAAGTTTTCACTTTAATTAAACAAGCTTAAGTGTTTGCTGCTTTAAACAGTTTAAAGTCTAACAGCATGCTTCTTTTGGCAAAGATGATAACAGATCTATACCTGTGAAGAAAAGTGACTGTTAAGATACAACTTCTTTTGCTGAAACAAAAGTGTTGAGGAAGGGGAAAAGCTGGCAGACATCTCCTGCTTAAAAATGTGTGGGTCTTGTATAGACTTCAGTGAGCTCCAAATCAGGGCACTGATGGACTATCTGGTAGCTAAGGAGGTGTTTAGACACTATCAGCTTCCCAAAACCAAAGGCACTGGAGCCTCAGTTCCAGAGACAGAGAAAATTCATCTCCTTGTCCAAACTGGCAGCTGCTGAGTTTCTCTTTCCTTGTCCCAGTAACTGATCCTGCTGTGATGTCACTTAAACTTCTCTCCAGTTTTAACAACTTGTTTGGAAAAAAACCAAAACACTATAAAGAGCTGTTGACACCTCAGGGATATCTCTGGAAAACTTTGTGTTTTGAAACAATTTTGCAGAGGCAGTATTAGAAAGGCTTTGGCCTTCTCCACACGATTTCTGCATTTTATTTACAAGAGATGCCTGCACAGAAACATGATCGTGTTTCAGAATATCATTTTTTCTTCTGCTTATTTCTTATTTGAAATCTGTACTTTCCAGATGACTCCACAGCCATTATGTGAGTGACTGTGCTGTGTCACTAACTGCAAGCCTCTAATTTGCTTATAATCTTCACTGAATACATTTTTGAGTAGTCATGGTTGTTACGAGAGCTATAATTTTTATTTATCATGATATGTCTATAAGTATAATAATATGGCTACAGTTGTATCAGTATGAAATACTCCTCTGTCTATAGAGCAATGAAATATAGCAATATAATAACAACTACAGCACCACCAAGTTGTACTCTTGTATTGGTGCGGTTGATGAGACAGCACTGCAAAAGATGTTCAGTTTGATTGGAGAATGGATATTGCACAGGTTTTTTCTTCCCATGATCAAGAGAAATTTGTTCTGAGAATTTTGATTTTCTTTTCCATGACTATAAGAAAACAGCAGTTTTTCAATAGGGTGAACATTTCCCTTGAGGTATAAGAATAATCAGAGGAAGAGAGATTGCAGGACAGACCACAGGAAAGGAGGCAGTCGTGCAGCACACACATAAGCCACCACTGCCCTGGGAAGAAAGGATTCATCTCCTCTCCAGCACCTTGTTCTTCCCCTGCCTTGTGCCTTGCCTCCTGCCAGCTTGAGCCTTTGTTGCTGAGCAGCGAAGAGGACCAGGACACACACTGGGCTGGGCAACCACTGCCCCTTCTGCTTCCAGCATCAATTTTCAGCCACTTCAGTTCCCTAATGCAGAGCAGGAGGAGCTGGTGTGCAGTGGCAGTAAGGACTGATCTGGAGAGCACAGTTAGCTCAACCTGCACCTCTAACCATGGACCGGAGTGTCAGCTGGCAGGTCCCAGGTGAAGGAAGAAACCCTGATTCTGCCATTGAAATTTCTAAAATTTCGGGAAAGGTAGTTTATTTCGTCTGTAGTTCAGTCTGTCTTTGCAGAGGTAGCGGTCTGGTCATAGAGGTTCATAACTCACAATTGTTGTTAGTAAAGAAAGAAAAGAAAATGTATGAGCAGGGTTTGTTTTTAAGAAAATTAAAAGATCAAAGACAAACATGAGGAAATATGAAATCTTCACATAAAAGTACCTTGCCTGGCTTTCTAGTGGCTTGGGTGATCAGCACACATAAAAGTTCTTTGTACAGTCCTTTGTACGAGTTCTTGTTCTTTCTTCTGTATAGCAGAACACACCACATGAGACATCATGTGCTTGGAGCTGTCAAACTTTTAACAGTAATGTATTTTACCAATACTTAGAACAATGAATTCTACCCCTACTACATACACCAGGAACAAATGAAATAATAACGGAGAATTTTATAAGCTGTTGTTTTGTTTTGGTTTGAGTTTTTTTAGGAATATGATGCCGTACCTCACATTCTGATTTCTACCCAAGTTTTCTCCAAATGATGATGAGAAAACAAGTTTGGTTCTGTGAAGTTATTTAAGTTGGTTACTCTCTTGCAATCTTGCAGCAAGGTTTTTCCCAGGAGCTATTAATCCTCAGGACTGGGTAAAGAGCAGAAAGGAAGGTTTGATGTAGGTCTCCTTCTACTTTTAAATGAATAATTGTAAAACTAAAAATAAACATTTTCAAGATCTAACCCACCTTCTCTGTGTGCTCTTTACCAGATTTTGTGAGTGGTAAATTGTTCACTTGAAAAGGACTGCGATTTTTCCTAACCTTTGGTACTATAACCAGATACAAATAACATGGGAGGATAGTAATTTGCAAACATTTCTCCTGAAATAAAAATAAACAATTTAGACACTCCTCTAGGATGTTGCTTATATCACTGTTAGTCATATTTGTACAACAAATGCCTTGAAAATACTACACTTGCCTATTAGTGCCAGGGAAAATATTATCTAGTCTTTCATTTCTCTTTGACAGACTATATACAAAAACCCTATTCTCCTAATTTAAATAAACAGCAGTTTATTATTATTTCTTTTATTTGTTAATTTCCATATTTAATTCAAAGACGGTCATGCTGTTGTATTTTAATTCCTGCATTGGCAGGAATTATATGCGATTGGCATATAGCAGTCACAAATGCAGAAGAATTATTACTTTTAAGACTTTGAATGACATAAGCAGATCAAAAGAGGATTTATTTTTTTTTAAGACTATTTATTTTCTTAAAATTAATTGATTATTAATCTAAAATTATTATGATGTTATCGAAAAAACAAAATGTAGATTATTCCTGCACTGGGTGGATAAACATTTTTAATCTTTTTTTCTGCATATAGTAAGGTTTCTAGGTATATATATGATGACATAGAGGAAAGAAGTCACAACAGAAAAATAAGACTCATATTCAGTTGCAATATGTATCTTTGTATTGAATTCTTCCACCTGTTACTCTTTTACCTGATAAGATGCTCCCTCTTTCTCTTCTTTTACATTAGTACATCTGGGTCCACAGATGAAGAGAGCTTGTCCCAACCTCCAGTCATGAAGTGGTGTTGTTGTTATTGTTAGAATTACTATTCAAAGGTACACTGATGCCAGTTTTATTACCAGAAATGTGTGGTGCAAGCTGTCTTCCACACATTAGCATCAAGTTGAGAAAGCTTTCCTCACGGACAAGCTCATTAAAAGTGTACAGTCATGTGTATGACTATGTAGAAGTGTGTATTCATTTGCCCATTCAAGGTGAATGAAATCCCTTTTGGATAGTTTTCAATCTGTCTGTGAAACACACCTTCTCCCCAGCTACCTCCATATCCCCCTTCACCTTCTGTCATAGAGGCTAGCCTTTGGCACCTGGCTTGCTAGCTGCTTTCTTCTTTGTCCCTTGCATAAAAATCTCCTTCAGGCTTAAGATCCAGGATGAGAAGTAAATTTTATGCCATCAGTTGCAAGGTTGCTCTCTCACTAGCCAGACATAGTCTTCTAAAAGACCCGGTCTACCAAACGCAGACCACGCAACCCTCTCACCTACCAGGCCATGTGCAAAACCTAAAGCAACTACTAGGCCATAGGCAAAATCCCCCCCTGGAAGAAAGGCTTAGCAGAAGCACACAGTCAACCCTTGGTGTTCTTTCATGCTGCAGGTTTCTGAGTTGCTTATACACCCTCCCTCCCATGGGCCTTGTCCCAGCCACAGAGCATGCTGCGTACAGATCATGCTCTATTTGACCCTCAGGAGGCCTTTGTGAGGGCAGTGACGACTGCCAACTGCCTCATTGTCTCACACCACATGCTTTTTCATAGAAAAAATATGGTAAATTTATTTCTCTTAATAGCCACTTGTTTTGATATTTATATTGACAAATGGGATTTAATGTCAGCGATGAGCAAGGTTGCATCAAGGAAAATTCTGCTTCCTGCCTCTCAGTGGAAACAATCCACAAGATCCCATAAACTGTCTAGCTGATGGAGAAAGGAGAGAAGAGCATATAATGACATGAGTAAGTGTGTTAAACCACTGCACTGCCAGCAGTTGCTATGTCTGGGCTCCCGAGTGAGCTCTCGAGTATACACTTGGCTGTCTCCTAACTTCATGCTGGCATGAGACTTGAGTATACACTAGTCCCAAGTGTCCTGGTTTCCTCAGAAATTAAAACCCTGCGACAGACAGGAGCCTTATTAAACAACCAGCTTGGCCTCAGTCTGGACAATTGGAGGTGACCTGCTCTATGGAATCTGCTATGATGCACAACTGGAGGTTAGTTTGTTGAGGAAAGGTTGAGAAAAGCTCAATTCTCATCTGACACAAATCACTTCTGATGAGGTGCATCTGATTTAATTTAGCTAACTATCTGGAATACCATTTAGTTACTGTAAAAATAACCTGCAGGATCCCTGTATCAAGATAGATACTGCATCTCTGTATCTGGTAGCAATGTATCATATAAATAAGTGATAACCCCTAACCACCAAGCATAAAAAGCAGTGTGTGGATGGTTATTGATACAGGCAATAAATACCATGGCCTTTGACTTGGATTTCGCAAAGAGTTTATTTTATTGTCCTAATATACCTTTGATGTAACTGTAAATGACACAGAGATACAATGTCCTTTAAGAAGCAAAGAGCACCGACTTTAAATTCAATAGTTTGTATTCATATAACATGATAGGGAAAGGCGCCAGGTTTATGATACCGTTTCAGCAGTAAAATGAACTCCCACTTTCCCTCCAGTGTGCATGGTGTAATCTTCGTGTGTCTTCTGTATCAGGATGAACTCAGTACATTCCAATAGCACCTCAGCATTTTCATCTAGGAAAAGTAATGGTGTTGTAGGTCGTATCTTTTGTTTCAGTTTACAAATCTCTAGGAAAGTTAAAGCAACAATTAATGATTTTCTGGCTATTATTTTTAAACAGTGTTTTGTTGCCTCTTAAGAACACAAAAAAGTATCAACCACATGATCTGATAAAAATGCTCCCAGTTCGTTCTAAACTGGTGTGTCAGTAACAAGCAGTATTAAATGAATATATGGCAAGTTGCTGCCATATGCAGATAAGTGATTTCAGCAATATACTTGCAAAGTATTTTCTGTATAGAAGATCCCGTGACCTTTCACAGACATGAAAATTTTAGCAGCTTTGAGAAACTAAGAAATTTTTTTTTTTTTTTTTTACTCTGAGTGGCAGAGGAGAGGTTTCAATGATTTTGTAAGAAATGGTTAAATTTTGAGTTCAGCATCCTGAATTTTCGAGCAACTCTTCATGTTCATAGAACGGTTCCTTTAAACAATTTACTGTGCTCATATCACAGCTTTAAATATGACTATTTCACTTTTAAGACTTAGTTTCCTATTAGGGAAATATGAAGTTAATTGCCAGTAAAAAAAGAGAAGGGCCATAACTAGAATCTACTGAAAAGAAAGCAAATTAGTTGTAATTATTACAAGATTTAACTAAGCTTTTAAAATGTGTTCTAATGGGGATACTGCTACTGTATAACTTACAAAGAAATCAACACTGATTGCCAGTTAAATAACAGTAAACAACAGAGCATTTAAACCTACCAAAGGAACACATCTATTAGCACCATTCATTGGGTCCCTCTGAACTATGCGCCTCTCAGCCCAGGCAAGAAAAATAAATTATTCTAACCAACCTAAGTTCAGAGAATGTGGTAGAATATGGCCATTTGTCTCTGTATAATCACTCTATCAAATTTGTAATGATCTGTGAAATGAAAAAGCTGTGGTTGGTGCTCCAAAAATGCTGGGAATGCTGTGCATAGCCTCTGCTGTGCATTAGATATGAAGACCTGTGCACAGTACTAAAAAACCCACTCTCAAAACAACCTACAACAATAAAAAGAAAGAATGCAAGAAGACTGATCTGTTTATTTCTTGCATTTATTATAATCTTCAGCCTGAGCTTCTGAGCCTGCTGTTATTTTAGTTTAGTTTGTGTTCCAAAATTTCTGCTCTGTTTTTTTTTTTTTCTCCTACTACCTGCCTAAAATTTGAACATAAAAGCTAAAATACCAAGAAAAAAACAGCTGCATAAAATTCCCAGAATTTCCTTTGCAAAGCTACAGTTGTGGAAATATAATCTTCCTGCCTTTCTCTTAAATAGTGCATTAATTTTGTGCCATTTCAACATGGCAAAAGGAGAGTATTTTGTACTTATGATATAAACCTTCAATATCTGTTGTGGAAAACATCATTTACATGAAGTCGGATAAAAAGGCTGAGGAGAAAAATAGTGAAATCTCTCCACCTGGTTAGCAATGACTTTAAGTTTTGTGGAAATTAACTGGAGGCAAGGTATCAGGCAAGCAAACTCCTGGCAAAATTGTGGGGAGCTTGGTGTTGCTCCAGTAGGTCAGTGAGACCCCAAGGTTTCCTTTCACAGCTGCAGATGAGACAGTATCAAATTATAGCACTCTGTAGAGGTATTGAGCTACCCCAGTTATCTCACTTTGGCTGTTAGGATGGAATTTCTTCAGCTTTAACTTATGGACATAAAATATCTACTATTTTTCTGAAAATTGGAAGATGAATGAAAGGGACTAAGTTGGGTCTTTTAAGAATGAAAAACGTCTTTTGCTCCTTCTGATAATGATAAAAAGCAAGGGCAGGAAGAGGGCGAGTTTTCTGGGCAATACCCCAAAGCAGGTGACCATGGGAAGTGACATGAGACCTTGCCCCGTGTCAGGACATGATTTCAGCTGTTGGTGTTAGCAGACATCAGTGTCAATATCTCTGCAGATTTAGACACCTATTGTTGTTTCCAAGAGTTACTCTTTCAAAAAGTCATTGTCAGAATAAAAAGTTTAGATGGAAAGATCCCAAATTTCAGTCTTAGTGACTGGCAATAAGCAGTAAGGAAAGTGACACTATTTTTTAATCTACTGTAAATACACTTTTAGAGAACTTACCCTTTTTCTCATATAATTATGGACTCTTAACTCTTATTCAGCAATATCAAATCTTTTCCTTTAAAGAGCAGGCTGTACTGATTGCTTGTAAACCAGTCCATTTCTTGCCTTTCCTACTCAGGTGAATCATGTACTTTCAGCTCTTTAATTTCTCAGTGACTCAGTATTCAACTGTCAAATGATACATGTTTATAAAGAAGCTTATCCTCTGTGACTTACAAGTTCAAACTATAAATTTGCCAAGTTTGGGTTTTAAGGATGGCCCTGTGCTTAATTCCCCTAACAATTTTCATCTCCCCCATATTTTACATGCAACCTCCAGAAGAAGAGAGTTTTGCTTTGGACATCACTTGCATTTGCTCCAGAGCCCAATACTTGCTGGAGGAGAGGTTCTGTTTTGAGACACAGCAATTGGCACACTGCTACACCTGACAGCTGATCATCTAGGCAGCCAGTTCTGGTGGGATACAAAAACTTTCAGATCTTTGATGCATATGTAGAAGAAATCCCAAGGCAATACGTATTGTGAATAAACAATTCTTTACTACTTCTTTAATAAATCCTTATTACGATAGCAGTTTTGCCCAGGAACCAAAAACTAGGGAAAAATGAGCCACATACTAAAGAATGTGAAAGTACAATTCAAATCTAGATATTGTACCATTTTTATAATAGTAATTAATAGTTGGATGCTAGAATACCACAGCAGCAAGGTATTGCTTATATACAGAGCTTTCTGTAGTGTTGTATAGTAGTTAGAATCTCAACTTTCTGTACAAAAAGGAGAGTGATAATTGAAGCAATAAAAAACTATGAACCATGGTCGGGATGTTTAAATGCTTTGAAGAACATAAAGGATGTAGATGTGGTTTATGCATATCAGACCTGTGACTTCTGCAGCCCATGCTGGAAAGGCTCTCTGTTAGTTTTCTGCTTGGGAATGGGAAATAGAAACCAATATATGGACAGAAAGGTAGTGTTATAGATCAGCCAAGTTACTAAATGAAAAGAAAGCCCACAAAGTTAATAAAGCAGAAACTTTCCCAAGCAAGTGATTAATCTGTCTCTGAAAGCTGAGCTGGCAGAAGCCTCCTGCCTCCCATCTGAGGGGCCAAATGACAGCACCTAGCACTTGGCCTAGGAGCCAATTGGTGAAGTGATAAATTGGCAAATTTAGTGAGAGTCAGAAGGGAGGAAAAACCATTTTACTCCAGCACTCGTTATCAACAGTAAAGAAATATAAAAGGGTTTTAAGCATCTCATGCGGCACTGAATCAAAAGTTTCACTGAGCATTAAAATGACTGACTTCTTTGGTAGCAAAGCAGCGCTCATCATTTGAGTGGAAGGGCGGGAGGAGTGATGGACAAACTGTCCCGTTTGCCAAAGGAGGGGCTCCAATTTTTATGGGAATGGAATTGAATATTAAGCAACTTTGAGACATCCAGCTTTGGATGCCATAAATACTGAAGTAACAGTGAGATGGAGACACATAATGCCTTGTGTCTGAAACCAGTGGAAACTTAAAGACTAGACGTAATGTGGGCCAATGCTGAGCCTGAAGAATATTTTATCTTAGGCTGAGTGAGGACACATAAAGATTGGTTAGAGAGGAAGGTTTAAATGGAGCAAGGAGCAAGAGAAGCTGAAGGGTGGCACATTAGTGTTTTGTACTGTACTGTGTCTGCATAAGATTTAAGTTTGGTGTTGGCTAGGCTTTTATAAGGCTATAAATTTCTTAATTGGCACTTTCAGTAAGTTTCATTTGCTCATAAAGGAGTGCATTTAGATCCAGACTTCCCAGTACAAATCACTTTCCTGCAGCCTTGCAGCAGTGCTACCGGCAATCTCCATCTCTCTGTCAGCAGGCACATTTTAAACATATCACCTGAGTCAAGGATTTTCAGACAAAACAGTCCCTTCTCCCTCCTCTCCCCTGAGCCTATGGAAAATGCATTAACATCTCTTGTCTTGAGATGTGCTGCTGTGTCTGCTGACTCCTGAAAGCAATTGAATTTTACTAGATTTTACTGAGCTCTGTGGGGCTACAAAGTGCTAAGTGTAATTTGACTCCAACACTCATGTTGCTTATTGGAGGTACGTTGATGTCCAGGGGCTATGTTCTTTTCTGTCTCATAGTAGGCAACAACAAGACCCTTCTCATTTGGACCCAGAGCTGTTTTTCTGTCTGGTAAGAGTGATGTGGCTTTGCTTCCAGGACAGAAGGAGGACCTGGGTGCAGCCAGTATCAGCCCAGTGTTCCAGGTCTCTTTGTGGAGGTTGAGAATTTGTCCTGCAACAAGCACCAAGTGTTTCCCTGCATCTCAACATAACCTTCTTCAATCCTGTACCTAAGCAGACAGTGGCCAACTGGTGAGTTTGAATCTGAGTTTTCTCTGTCACAGCACATATGCAGCTGGATAGCTGAACACCTGTGTCACATTGGTGCAATAAGTGCCAGGGAAGAACGATTTCAATACTGTCAATTAAAAACCACATGTATTTAAGCTTTCCTTTCCCATAGGTTCCTTCAAGGACTGGTGGAAGGACCACAGCTCTGTCTTCTGTGCAGGGTTGCAGAGCATAGCAATGCTGAAATGGATTTTCAGTGTTTCAGAAAAGGGAACTCTCCAGTTCAGACCCCAGTGGCATCGTGCGGGTCTCTTTCAACCCTTGCTACCAGCTAAGTCTACAACTGGGCCAAATTTTCTTCTTCAATGGAAAGATCCCTATAAGTTAAGTTTTGTTTAAAATGTATATTTTAACATAACACATATGTTTTCAATTTTTATAAAAATGTATTGGCAAATTTATCCTATTTTACTTGCTTCATGGCTCTCTTCAAGTCTAAGCTTTCTTTTTCCAGAAGAAGGAAAGCTGCTCATATCATCATCTCCTTTATGCTAGAGCTGCTGACTTTTTCTATCTTGTCTCACTGACTCTTTGTGGGTGTGTGCAGATTTCATTTTCTAACACAGTAGTTCTGATGTGCCCTCCCTGCTCTGATACTCAGCTGCTCTGATTCTCTGAGCTTTTTGCTGCTTTCATATTTACTGTTTTAAAATTTTCTGTTCTCCATTTCTCTTTCTTTTGGCCATCTTTTCAGAATGATTGATAGCCCCAGTTTTGAATACTGGTATTTACTGGTCATATTCTACAAGAAGGACGAGAGAAATGTTTTCAGACCTCTGATCTCCATGTGCTTGCCCCACACACTCTGATGATCTCTCAAAATCTGTATTAATCCTCACAAAAACCAGAGATTTTTGCCTCTTTACACAGCTTTCTCCAGATCATGCCCTGTGTCTCACGCTCATATGTCCTTTGCTCTGACCTGTCTTGCCCTATGTACCCCTTTGAGATAGGAAGGGTATTGATATTGCAGGAGATGAGTAGAAAAGAAGGATTAAGAAATCAATGAAATTATTTTTTATTCTTTATTTAATTTTTTTCAGATTATGCTCGTACGTGAAATTAATTGGACTACTGAGGGTAGATACAGGGATTGTGCATCCCTGGAATTTATTTTTTTTAAAAGAAAAAAGGAAAAAAATTAGGACATTGAAGAGGGCACATTTATTTAGTTTTACAGGATGTCTCATCTGACAAGATATGACGTTTTAAAACTTTTGTTTGAGAAAACTCAGCACAGTTCTGCATACATTTTTAAGCTGGTTACAGTATGCACTTCTATGAAAGCATGAATGTGCATCCGTTAAAAACACTATGTACCTAGGTCTTGCTAAAAATTCGGCACCCTTGCAGAAGTCTAAGAGCTGAAGAGTGAGCCCAGGGAAATGATCCAGAGTTGCTCTCTTCTGTGATCTTGGCACAGGTCACCTGGCCAAATAGTTTCCTGATTAAGATAAGCAGATGAAGAGTCTTCCTACTTTTTCAGATCATCTGTCTGTTCCAAGAGAGCTACAAGACACTGGGGTTAATATTTTTAGACATTTAGACATTATTTCAGAGCTTTAATCGTTCCTTATTGTTATGGGCACAGTGATAAAAGATCTCAATAATTTTATAAAGGTCACTCTGAACATAACTTTGTTGTCAACAGATAACTATGCTGACTTGAACAGGGACAGAAACTCATCCCAGTAGCTCAGCAACAAGTGTCCTGATGATGCTGGCCAGGCACCTATTTGGCTTTCCTGTTCTGCCAGCACTGATGTGGCAAGCAGCAAACCATGAGCAATACATACAGGGAATCTAGGCCCACGGATCTAGAGATATCATACTGAGAAAACCAATAAATGTTTAAACCTGGCCATTTCTAAAACCTCATGGGGCCTAGTTTGATTACTAAAAAATACTGTGATGCTAGAAAGCTCATCCTGTGCAGAACTACCTTGGTTTTCACAGACTTGGCCAGCTGAGCTCCAAGACAATGTCTAATCCTAATACTAGAGAATAAAAACATGCTCTGTAGCATAAGCAATGGCCCTGTTTCCTTTCAAGGTGTAGAGGAAGAGAAAATCCAACTTATATACAAACCTAAGTTTGCATTACTTTCCCCTTTAGGAAGAAGTTCATGTTTCCATCTCCTAAAAAAAGACCTTCAGCTACCGGGGAGCTGGACTACAGGTTAGCCTGGACAGAAACTACTGTCTACCCCTCCTGTTGAAAAAGTGTATGAAAGAATGTAAAATCTATTTGACACCCAAGTAAGTAACAGCAAGGGCATACTTCTGAGTGGCTGGCTTATCAGGAGAGCAGCAGAGCTGACCCAGATTCCTGCTGACAGGTCTCTCTATATAATACATACTGTTGCTATGTTATGTGAACAGTGTAAGGAACCCTGGATGTGGGGTTGCAATAACTGTAGAGTCAGCTCTATGGGTCTGAGTTTCTTGAGAGCTCACAAAGAACTGGTCAACAATTTGTAGCCACAGGGGTCTCCAAAGTAGTGCTGGCGGAAAGAGCAAGCACCCACACCTCGTGTATTTAACCCATGGGGCTGCATTTCTACAGCTCTGAGGAAGGCTTTTTGGAAGGGAAATGAAATTATGCTGCAGCTCCATGATTCCCATACATGACCAGATCAGCCACATCCCCTACACCACAAGGTCCTTTCCAAGCCTTCTTCTGAGCTGCCTGACTTTGCCTGTGTAGTACATCAGGGGTTTGCAGGCTTTTCCAGAGCTACTGATCTTCCTGTGATGATTTATTTATGCACCCAGGTCCTGTGTTATCTCTGACCCTGACCGTCAACAAATCAGTGGCAAGGGATATAAAAAGGAAATCTGTAAACTTTTATAAAAAGCCTATCTGGAACTAATTAAAAAACCAGTTAATTTAGGAAAAAAACAGACCTTAAAAGAATTAAACGCTTTGCATGTTGCAAACTAAACCACACTGTGGCTTGTCATTCAGAATGTCTATTAGTAAAGCACTATTCATATCTCACTTCCCATGAAGAGTTTAGCAAATTAAGTATTACCCTGTGGAGAGATATGCAATGGTTTGCATCTTCCACCTATTTTTTTTCTTCTCTGCGGTCTACCTCACACCAGTAAAAGCTCGGGAAATACAAGACGGTTTCTAAAACGGGAATATTCTAGATGCTGGGCTGGAGTCAGGGGACAGAGACAGTCTTCGCTTATTGAATGCTTTTTTCCAACAGTAAAAAAGTAAGCAATTCATGAATCATACAAATGCTGGCAAAAATAAATACACTTGATCTAATAGTGATGAGCTCATTCACTGCCATACCAACATAAGATCTTTTCAGCAGCTGCCGTCCTGCAAGCCTGAATCTGATCATCTCCAGGGATAGATACAAGGTTGTCTGTAAGGCACGGTCACCTTCTTGGTGTGGGGTGTTGTGCTGGGGGAAATACAGAGGCCCCTCAGCATCCCAGGAGAAGCTAATGTGCTGGGGCTGCTGGAGGTGGGGGTATGGCATAGGATCCTGCCCAGCCTTGTTGGAAGGCCACCAAAACTTGTCCTCCCAACCCCATCAAAATGTGATTATGGGTGTTGATGTCACAGTGTTGTACAAAAGGCAGTCCTAAGGATCTGAAAGAGGCCTTGACGTTTCACTTAGGAAATCTAAGGGTATTTTCTATCAAAATTTGAAGGGTGGAGGGAAAATGTTCAGACTGGTAATATTTTGATGTTCCTAGTGAAGTGTGACACAGCTGTTTTTATTTGTTAGCATGTATATGTTGTTTATTAATATTATATTTATTTGGACTTAAACAATAGAAAGAGACATTAGTTGCCTTATCATGCAACAGTGAATACTGCAATCCAGCAGCATTGCAATAATCACTCAAAAAGTGACTCAGACAAATAAAAAGAAAACCCTTTCCAAGGCTTTATTGTTCCAGGAATTAGTATAATCTTAATCTTCTTTTGGATGAACACAACAGGTTATGTTTTTTTTTATTAAATATTATGTTTTTCAGATTTTGAATGTCAGAGACCATATACCAAATGAGAAGCAGACATACACTTACAGCTGAATTTCAGCATACAAAAAAAATACTTTAGTGTTTTTTTCAAAGTAGCATTTCTATTTTTTTTTCCAAGTGCATCTTTGAAGAAGAGAAAAGTTGAAAAAAGAAAAATCCAGATTAAAGTATTTACTTAACTGAAACATTTTATTTTAGATCATCTGGTAAAAAAAGAGGTCGGTTCATTCAACTGTTCTGAAGAAGCTGCTATTTTGCTAAAGTTCAAAAAAGGGTGGCCTGGGATATTTAGAACCAGAGGCTATTGATTCTCTATTTGCTAGAAATATCCTTACAATGTTTTCATTAAAGAAAACCTGATTATGACATAAGGATTACATTAAAAGCCTTAATTATCCAAATCCTCACTGAGACAAGATACATTATCTTCAGTTGACATATGAGAAAATGAAGGCAAAAATGTACTCTTAAGAGGAGGTTGTTTAGGACAAGTGAGTCAGTATTTCAGGCTAGATCAGGAAACAATGGCATGCCTGTTTTCACTCTCATACTTTTATTGTTCAAGACTATGATATATCACACACTGTTATACTGTCCCCCTCTTGAGGCTGAAAAGAACAGAGTAAATTGATAGAGACAAACCACAATAACAGGTAGAATGGTGCTTTATTAGTTTAGTCTGCACAGTGAGGAGAGTAAACACATTGCCAGAGAGCACCAGTGCTATGCAAGAGAAGCTGACAGCAAAAGGCTGGGACACATGAAGAAAAGCTCTATAAAGGGAAAGTTTCAAAGTCACAAATGTTACTTTAAGCAGAATAAGATAAAGGAGAAGATCTTTTGCTTTCTTTCAGTAAAGACTTTATTGAAAGCGGGAACAAAATCCACTTTAAGAGAGCAAATCAATTAACTTTACTATAGGCAAGAAGTTTAAACTATCAATTAGAGAGCAAAAGTAAGGATCAGGAGAACTTATGAAACCCCTAATGAGGTGGCGTAATTCAGTAGCATTTCAGTAAACTTATTGACTGAAATTTTTTCACTAAGAACCAGAGAGAAAAAAGGAACCAGCTCTGAGTTTTGATCTCTCTACAAAAGTAGTTTATGTGCTTTCTGGATACTGATAAAGTGCACATTGCATTTAGTTTGGTCTTGCATACTTTTAAAATGATGTTGCCTCATACTTCGCCAAAAAGCTATATGCAATATGTTTACAATGTAAACTAGCATGAAAAAATACACATAGATGAAATTAATTAAAAAAGGAAAAATAAATTAACATGTGTTTGGACAGACAAAAGTTTCTACTCTTTCTGACAAATCAATATTTTACAACCTATACAAGAAGGTTAAAAAATGTAGGCTATTCTTTTTCAGCAGAGTATCTGTAAAGTAGATGTTAATGGTGAATGTGTTCGTAAAAAGCATTTGACCAGCTACTTTTTGTCCTTGAATGTTTCTCAGTGTGGGATCCCTCTTGGCTTCAAGGTGAGACATTTCATCTCAGGTAGCCACCTAGCTTCCTCTTGAAGCCAACACAGAGAAATAGCCAGCTCCATAGAATGGCTCATCCGATCCGAAGAAACTCTTACCTGAGTTGTGAGGAAAGAGTTGCTCTCTGGAAGAACAAAGACAAACAGTTTAATGTTAGCATTTTATATTTCATCCTATAATCCCCAGTTATAGAGTTATACTCCTCTAGTAATGATTATGAAAAAAAGATTTTGTTTTTAATAGGGACAATGAATGAAAAATTGAAGGTGCATATTAATGTACATCATTTTTAGTGTCTGGGGTAATATTTTTAAAGTAATGATGTGCAGAATTCCATTAAGATGTTTTCAGTCCTTCAGAAAATGGTGCCAGTAATTTTTTTTCTCACAAGGAACCACATCAAGTCCTTATTTGTCAATAGACTATTTGCTTTACACTATAGATGTACTATGTCAATTTTCATTTTTATCTCTTATTCTGAAGACAATGCCTTCAGCCAACTGTTGGGAACTGCAATGTTGACCCAACTTTAAGAAGTCTGAATTCTGGCATGGGAATTTGGACTGCAGTTTCTCTCTTCCGATTGTCTTATATGGCAACCAGAGAAAGGATTTGGATCCCTCCTGAGTGGTCAGGACTGATCCTTGGATAACTTATGACTATTGGGAACATAGCTTCAGAGAAAAGGTTGAGTTTAGGTTTAGCATCAGTGACTAGATGGCTAGTGATGAGACACATAGTTGTCTCTCATTTGGGCAGGCTGCTGCCTGGGAAGTGAATCCTGGATTTGTGAGTAAAAGTACAGTATTAAACGTGACAAATCATGGAGAGTTTGACTGGAGGAAACCCAAATATTTTGTCTTCCTTTTTCTGAATACTCTATGTTTTGTCAGACTTCAGAGTAGGCAAGAGCTGCACGTAGAGATTTCTATTCTCACTCAAAACCTCAGTGGTCTCACAAACTGATTAGATATTTAGCAGTTCTCCTGTCTTCTGCAAGCTAAACAATCACAGGTGATAGAGATATCAATGTCAGAGAGAGAAGTTTTTTCTCTTTGTTTTGTTATTCTTTCCACCTCATTGTCTTATCTGAGGCTTTGATGATCGTTTCTGACAAGAACAGGTTTCCTCCACAAGGTCTTGTAGTCTTTTCTTTATCTCTGTTTCCTATCTATAATCCTGCATTCAAATGAAAAAGATAGGATTTAGCAAGACTGTTACCTGGCCTCTTGGTTATTACAACAGTTTTAGTGTTCAAAAGTCCTCTTGCCTTGTTCAGAGTTGGTCTGGTACCATACGTTCCCACAGCAGGAATATTCCTCATAGTAGGTGTTTCATGTCATTCACAGCGCAAGGGAGACAGAGGCATGAAGAAGATCTTGGAGTTTTTGCTTGATATAACTACTGACAATTTCTTATTCTTCCATCCATCTGCTCTACGGGAACACAAGTCCCCATCACCTAAGATTATCTGCTGATCTTCAACCAGAGACTTTTCAGAGGACTTGCATCCCCAAAACACCTACACTTGGCCACTAACTTCTCCTTCCCAGTTTTCCTCCTTTTCTCCTCAGATTGAGGTCAATTTTTTAAAAATAGGAACAACTCTTTATTACTGAACTTACAAATTGTTTTTTAATCACAGAATAACAGAATGGTAGGGGTTGGAAGGGCCGTCTAGAAATCATCTAGTCCAAGCTCCCTGCTTTAGCAGGTTCATCATGGGAAGGTCACATAGAATAGAGGAAGAACAAGTCAAGATGAATGATGTTGATAATGTCTGTTGGTTTTTTCACTGTTTTTTAAATTAACTTTTTCTACCTCTCACAGATAGGAGTTCCCTAACCACAGTCCAATTCTCATAACACATCTCTCCTATATCTGGACAATTTCAGTCCTAATAATCCATGCCTTTATAGTGATAAAGGAAGGGAAACATCTTAGGTAAAGTGAAATTGTTGATGAAAAATTGTTTTGCCCTCCTAACATATATTGAATGGCATAATCCAGACTTTTTTTCTATTATTTCAGAATTGGCCTATAAAAATGTTATTTATTCTACAGGGAAAAAAAAGCTTGAGTTCATACAAGTTTTTCTAATTTTAAAAAAATAGCCACTTAAAGTTTTCTTAAAAATTGTTGATTTTATCATGAAGTTAGAAACCCATTGATAGGATAAAAAAAATTAGCGTGTCTAAAAAAGAAACCAAAAATGCCACCAAAGAGCACTTTGTCAAGACACAGATTTTTACCTAAAAAAAACATGCAGACCCTCTGCATAAATCTATTCATAATTCTATCCCAATTACAGTCAATTAGATGTGCTATTTTCTCCATTACCAGCTGAAGGTCTTTTGGGATATCTGGTCTGTTTACAAAATTTGCACGTAGGATATTTAAATCCTGATTTCATATTTCCTTGGATAGAGGAAGGAATTTGATAAGAAAAGATGTAATCTAGAAGCCATTAAGTAATTCTGTAGCTGATGTACAGATATTTAGTAGTCGTGGGTAAAGAATATCCAAAAGCTGTGGAGCTAATTATCTGATTTGAGCTGCTTATGATAGTAACAGATATCATAAAGGAAGGGAAAGTCTGTAGGTGACTTTCCCATTTCTCCTTGCCTTGCGTCAGAGTATCCTTAGGATAACCACAGCAACTATACACCTTTCACCTGTGACAATACTGGAAAGTATTGGTACTGCTCACATTTTAAATAAAGAAGTGGCAAGTTTTCAGATCCTTTTCACTGCCAAGGTGTTCTTAGAACTGAAAGTAGAGACTTTATATCACCTTAGTACTTTAATCAAGAGTTTTACAAATATAATGACACCAGGGATGAGAAGATTGAAGTTTATAGATCAGGGCAGGTCATGACATCTCCAATCAAGAAGTGATGCAGATGGGAGGCAACACTGCCAAAGTTGAAGAAGTTTCTGGGGGATCTCCATCCTACTTCTTAAGCTGTTCATGAGATAAGGTCACCCACAAAAGCAGCAGGATCCCCACAAGTGAAAGTTACCCCAGAAGCCAGTTGTTGACAGTTTGTTAACTAGGTTGCTCAGATTCTGCAAGGAAACTCTGCAGTTGGTTTGTTTAGTACAGATGTAACAACTGAGTTGTTTGGAGAGGTCAATCATGGCCTCTTCCCAAAGGAAGGGTCATATCTCAAGGTATTGGATTGGGTTTGGGGTTTTTTTTGCATTTTAATTTATTTTATATGTGTAGAAATTTGAAATTTCATGCTAGCAATTTTTGTCAAATGACCTATGGTCATCTCTTGTCTGGACAGCTGTAAAGGAAAGTAATTTATCTCACCTGGGCAACAAAAGAATTAGCATCAACAGCTTCAGAAAAATCTGTATTCATATTTTATTTCAGGGGTTTTGAATTAGAGGGGAGAATAAATGTTTGTGTCATATGTTAATGTGTTCAGACTGATGAAAAGAAAATAAACTTTATAATTATGATCTTATTTAAATTCTAGCAATTTTACTTGACAAAGCAAATAATAATTTTCATTTGGGGGATCATTTCACACCTGGAATACAAAAACCTGAGGTGGTAAACAAGGAGGAGAGCAACACTCCAGTTTTTGCTACCTTGACCCTCCTGCAATTCTTCTGTGTTTTCTGCATGCTATGTGTTGTCTAACTCAGACAAGTTGGGAAAGGTTGTGAAATTTCCAACCATTTGTTTTCCAAACAATTTGTCCAAAGGTGCCAATTCTAATGGCAAGTATCTTGATGTGAAAATGTGAATCATCAGACTGGGGCCTCTCAGCTATTTCAGAAGTGCTCCATGCAGCTGCAAATTATGATGATTATGTGGCTTTGTGGTGTTCAGTCACTCATGATCTAGAATCTTTGAAGTCAGTGAGTTACAGAGAATTGATACCAATCTCTTGGACTATGATGGGCACATCTTCAGTCAAGTGAGAAATTGCAGTGTTCTGATGTGCAGAGGACAGCATAGGTACTCAATGTCATGCTGTCACGATTAGACACCTCCTACAAGATAGTAGATCTGTAAAACAGGAGTTGATAGGCAGATCAGGTAAACTACTAGTACCCAAACTAAAAATTCTCAGTTTCCTATGATTTTCTCTTTATTGGAGCTCTAGGCTTTCTGTTCATTTGGGAATGAGAAGGGCAAATTCTCCTTTTGCATTCATTGGTATCTAATAACACAGAAGTGTCTGAAGAAGCCTTTTCTTAAGCAGAACTATACAGACTCACAGGACTACCATGTTTTCCCCAGCTGCCTGTTTCCATTACATTAGCAAGAACTTAATGTTTGCAAATCACATAAAGGTGTACACTCATATACAGGTACACACACATGCTTTGTGATTGCTTTTTTCTTTGGAAAAGAGGTAAAATAAGAGGAGAAATCCTGACTAGATTTAAAAAACCCAACCCAACCAAATCAATCATATGAGAAACAAGTAGAGAGTGACAAGGAAGAAATCTAGTTCGGTGTTACACTCAGAAACAACAACTGTGCCACTGTATTAAACAAAAGAAACAGGCCCTGTATATTTGTTATTAATTACATAATGCTTGATGGATACACTTAAGATCTAAAACCGACATTACACGAAACAGGGTTTGGTTTTAAAATAAATATAGATATGCAGATGCAAAATAAATATAGCTTTAGCTTGGTAAATTAAACAGTATCTGGGAATATACCTGGGCACCAGAACCTGATTGTTCCCTTCTGCTCAGCTGTGAGATTTGCCCATGCCTCTTGGCACACTAACAGCCACTTCCCAAGCAGCTGTCAGGGCCAATCTTATAGGTCTTTTCCATTTATTCTGCTTTTGCAGAAGAAGAAAATGTAATAGCTTTGATGTGGACTGTTCTGTGCCCACTGACTAGAAAATGGGTCCTGTTTGATTTACTAGTATAGCTATATATTCCTACATATACATATGTTAATGTTTTCTGTACATGGATGGAGTTTGATGTAGGACCTGTATTTGAATTAAAATCTAGCTTTGTAGCAAATACAAGATCTTAGTTGTGCTGATGCTAAAGAGGTAATCAGAATCTAGTATGTCAATCTTTAGTTTTCCACTGATGGTCTAGAGCCTCAGAGAAATCTGTGGGTGAATTTGGAGGTGTCCATAGTATGTAATAATGTAAGAAAACAAGGCCATTGTTAGCCTTGTTTTATTTCACTCCACAGAGGTTTATAAATCTACTGGCAAAAGAGTAAGATTTTCTTATGAGTAAGACTTGCATGCCTTAATTGCCAGAGTTATATGCCCTGGAAAGCTCAAAAACCTGAGGTTGTCTGCTGTGAAGACTATCAGACCACAAGGGTAGCTACAAACATTGCCAGAACCTGTGTTTCAAAGCACAATCTGATGTGCTTTGATTCAGTGCATTGCCAGTCCACTTCCTGGCATGCTGGGGAGGCACTTGGGAGCCACTCTGCGAATGGGATGAAAGACAAGCTGTTAGAGGCAGAACATGCCAGGCTTTTTGCTTCCCTTGAACCCTCTCCCAGGGTGCTGTCAAGGTCCCAAGCTACCTTCTGGATGCACAAGAATGAATCAATCTTACTCCAAGCTGCTGCAGCCAAGTGACTTTTAGTAGACAAGCTTGCTCATTTCAAATAGGTTGAGCTGCCATTCTGTGTGTAGTATGGACTTACCTATGGCCTTAGAGTACCCTGACATGTAAAGCTCTGGAAAAAAACATCCCAGGGGACATCTGAAGTGCTCATAGCAAGCTTTGATTTCCTGACAAAAAGCCTTTCCTAGTCACTTTTCATGCCTCTTTTAGAAATATTTTCTAGGTACTGAAAACAAAAAGTAATGTTTTGGCAAATTTTCATTTGCTTCCACAGATTTCCAACCAGTTTTAAGTTTTTGGAGAAGAAATTTTTGCCTAGTTCTTTTGATTGGCCATTGTTTTTAAAAAGATTGCGTATGACTGAACAGAAAATGAATTCTGGTCTCCCAAGTAAATGAAAAGGTGTTTGTAAGTATCAACTGCTCATTGTGGGCAGCTTGGAGAGGCCATTGTCTACATGCCGGATTGCAACCTTCTCAGGGCATATCTCAACTTTTTGTGAACTCATTTGAAGCAGAGGAACTTCAGGACTTTATAGAATCCTATCTTTGTTTTGAAAAAGCATCCTTTTTGTGACATGGACAAAAAGGTTGATTATGAATATGATCGATGCCCCTAATTTAGCTAATGCTTGGTTTAATCCAGGATAATGTTTACTGAAATTATAATAACTTTCCAAACATCTTGCATCTGTTGCTAACTTCCTTTGAGGATCTTTCACTTCACTCTGTTACAACACATTATTGGGAACGAATGAGCAGGAAGGAAATGCACTCTCTGGTTTAGCTAAAGCTATAATGTTTGTTTAAGTTAGCGATGCGTGAGTGGTTTGCTAAAGATTAGTTTTAAAGGTCACTTCCTGCTTGGAAAGGAGCCTGTAATAAGCTTCTCTTTAAGTGAAGAGATCTTTTTCTTTAAAATTCTGATTCTGGGTGGTCTGGTTTGTTCCCAGCTCGACAGAGGTTAAAGGGAAGGGATGCTCCATTTTCACCTGGGGACACTTCTGGCTCTTTGTGAAAACAGAGTGTATTTCAAGGAGAGAAAGTAGGAATGGAAATATTGTACAGTTAGTACATATATAGTAAGAGGTGTCTTTGCCAGTCTTGTTAGAAAAAGAAGAATCTGAATCCTTTAATTATGTACAGTCAGAAGGAATTAAATAAATCACTGAGAAAACAGAGGAAATGCAAGTGGATTAGCTAACTCCAAGTATTTTTCATATTTTAAGTGAAATACAACATCAGGAGGGTTCTGGCAGATGTTTGCATCTCACTGTCATTGTCGAAAGTGTTACTTCCTCCAATCAACATGTGTGTTTGGTAATGAAGGAGCTTCACAGGAATGTAGAGCATATATTCAGTGTAAAAATTGGGGAAAGACATGTTTAGATTTGGGGGAAAAAAAAACATCTTCTGAAAGGCATGGCCATAAATTTTTGAACTTGTTTTTGAAAAAGTCTGAGCTTTTGAACAACTTCTAATCAAACGTAATTTCTGAGCTTCAGATCTAGTGTTTAGAAGACATGTTGATAAGGCAGGGCAGGAAACTATTGCATTGTAAGTCTGTAGAGCAGAAAGGGATCATAAAAGATCACACAAGCTATTGTTTGGGGCCAAAAAAGGCATATCAGCAGCTATTAAATACATGGCAGCTGGGAGGCATTTGTGGGAGGCAAAAAATTCCAAGTTGAGAGTGATCTAGGGTCTCTTGCTCCCATCCAGACAGCTACTATCAGTAGCATCATGGCCCTATGTGAGGCAGCAAATCCTGATTCTTGCAGAGTCTGGGCAGCTGCTGCTTATCTGTGAAAGGGATGTGGGAAGTTGCTAAAGCCTGTGATCCAGCACTACCTTCTGCACCAAAAGGCAACTTAGGATACTCTCGCCATCCCTGACTGACTCTTACCTAAGCAGTTAAGTCAAGAGATTTCACTCTATGCAGCATGTGGCATGCCAGAAAACTTGCTTTTCCTTAGCTTTCTCTTTTCCCAGACTAAAGAGGGCCAATCCCTTCAAACCTTCTTTTAAGGCACTGTTTAAGGACCTGTTTGGTCTTTCTTTACCTTGACTTTCTGTCTTAATTACCTTGTATCTTTACGTTCCCAGGAGTTGTCCCCATATTAACCAGAAGTAAATCTCAGATGCAAGCTTGTATATTTCTTCACTTTTTTGGGTCAAAACTTTCCCATGAGAAATAGAGAAAAAGTTCTTGGGAACAGTGGTTAACGTAGAAAACTGGATGCCTAGCTAAAAAAAACCAAACAACAAAACAAAAGCAAAGTGCAAGAGGGAAACAAACAGACAAGTAAACATATCTCTTCCCCAAACATTCTGAGACTCTTGCTATGCAAATAAGATCCAATTGATTCAGGATGCAGATATTTTTTTAAAAACCCCCATGGATTTTCAACACCCTTCTTCAGAACAAAGTTACAGTCCTAAAGTATTATGGGTATTTCTGCAAATGCTGAATTTTCCATGGGTGTTTCCAAAGACAGTGTTGATACTGGCCTCTTTGAACATTAAATTAAAAATTGAATCTAGGTCTTTCTACATCCAAAAATGAGTATCAGAAAATTTTCTAGGATACCTTATCCTTAGTTATTGAACAGCTGCATTTTCATATCTTTATGGGAAATCAAAATTAGTATTTTTGTTGCCAGAATTGGAAAGATCTGACATATACTCCCCCCCCCCTCCCGTCAAATTGGGATTTTTAAAAAATATGAACACAGAATAAATTTTTGTGGCCTCAGACATTCTTCCTAATGTCTTTGAAAGACTGAAATGTAACAAAATATAAAAGTAAATTATATGCATTCCAATCTGATTTTAAAAGCCTGTCCAGACTCCTAATGTGTTCTGGATAATTATACAGCATATATGAATGTCTGTAGTGGATTGAAAAACATAATCAGACATATGAATGCTTATAAAAATAACTCACAGGATTATCAAATAAGTAAATTCACAGGATTATCATATCTATCCAAGAAAAGTAGGTCAAAAAGGGAAAGTGTCTGTTTTGATGGTGCAGGAAAAGTTGTCCACATCTGAAGCAACACAGGAATAGAATCGTTTATGCTAGCTGAAGAAAGTCCAGAAAACACCTACATACTTGTCTAGGTTATTTTTCTAACTTCCCCAAGTTAGTCTTATTGGAGAATACTACAGACAAAAAGGCAATCATGCATATCTCCAAGGAGCATAATGAGCATGAGTGTGCAGTCAAGTTTAGATTTAGAGGTGCCTTTACAAGGTGTTACTATCACTGATGCAATAAGCTGTTGAAAAATGCCACAAAAATAGTAAAGCATCAACCAGAAGGAATGCAGATTCAGACCAATCTGCATTTAGCACAGGGCAAATGAAATGTTGCTTTATGAAATCTGGTTCAATGGAAGGCAGAAAACAGAGTCCGCTCTATTTAGAACCTCATTTCGATGTCAGCGGGTCTTTATAAGGGTATATATAGAGCACAGCAAAAAAATTGGCTTGTGCAAAAGAAAAAGCATGTAACTTGATACATGCAAAACTGCCATAATGTGAAGCACTGCTTTCAAAGTGACAGGTCACATAAATCAAATAGTGGTTTGATGGGTGCAATGGCCCACAGCAAGGGAAACTGAAGAAGAATCTACATGGTAGGGAAGAAAAGGAGGGTGGCGGGCAGGAAAAAGCAGAAAGAAATATTGAATTGACGATGTCTGAATGTTCTTTGAGAGGCCACAACAAACAAGGATGAGCTGGCTGACCTCTGAGCATACCATCACCAATGCTACTAGATTTGTTTGCCAAAGGTATTCATACCTTAGAAGGAACTGCTTCTGAGATTTTCCTGAACATTACTAACAGTTTTAACTAATGGATTTTAAGTGTTTTAATTTCCATTTCATGTTTCTATGGACCTTCCCAGTTCATGTCTAACTGGAAAAAGATATGTCGTTCCTGTAAAAGCCCCCATTATGACTCCTAGAAACTGTTGGTAAGGCAGAAGAGGATCACTGTTTGGTGCTGATCAGCTCATGTCAGGTATCTACTGAGTTATGTGTAACAGTAATCAACAAACTCTTTGGTCCTATCAACTTGACTGATGAAGGCACTCATTAGTCTTTCCTCTGAAATCTCGGGGTGGAAATAGCACTGTTTCTTCCACCCCAAATGCTCTTGCCCAAGTGCAGGGTGTCAGTAAGACACACAAGAGCATCCCTGTCATTTGAAAGTTACTTCTTAAAATCAGACACATATTTAATCCTTTAGGTAAATCTACCATTTGTCTCACAGAAGATTTATATTTTATACGCAGTTCGGGCTCAAATAATTTCGTGAAAAATCTGCTTTTTTTATCTCATTGTTTTATGTGGATAATTCTTTAGCTTTCTGAGATCTTTATCTCTCTTTCTCATGCATATTCACATTAATGTCAAGATACAATTTGCCCATGTATCATCTTCACAATATTTCCATCTTCCGTGATGAAATGACTGCATCAGTGGACAAGAAAAGATCTGTAGATGTCATCTCCCTGGACTTCTGTGAGTCCTTTGATATGGTGTCCCACAACACTCTTCCCTCTACCTTATGGTAAGCACACCCTGTGGCTTATTGCCCCGCTTAAATAGTGCCCTGGGGCAGCCTGTAAAAGCCATCTCTGGGGCTGTAGTGGGATCATTAGGAGCAGGTGCAGCATCCTGCTAAAGACCCAATGTAGGAGGATGGTGCCCAGTGTTGCAGAGGTCAGTGCAGCTTTATGCATAGAGCTGTGTCCATGAGTCCTACATGGATCCACCTGTCTTGGCTCCCTCAACAAAGTGCTGCTTCTCCTGGGGAAGTGGGCAAAGGAATCACTTGCCATGATTGCCTGCACTGCTGGTGGTGACTCAGCCCTGGGGATGGCTTGGTGTCATTTGGGGGTCAGCAATGTTTTTCACCTCTTTGATGTCATTTCCTGGTGCCTCTTGCATTCCCTCCCCATAATGCAAGCACAGAGAATTGCTGGATAAATTACTTCTAATGGAAAAAACTGAGAACAAAACAGTCAACAAAGCTACATCATCAACACCCCCTCCCACTCTCCCCAAAACCATCTCATCCCTGTGACAGGCCTCATTCCAAACTCTTGTCCCAGCGCTGGCTGTGGGAGCCTTGCACTTACTGTGATTTTTTGGCAATGAGCCATTCTGTTGCTTCTTCCCTCCCTTGTCCAGCCTGATGTCATGCTGAGGGGACAAGGTGCCCTGGGGTGATGGCAGGTCTGTCCCTATATCCTCTGGATCCTCAGACTTCATCCTGGTGATATTGAAGCGCTCTGTGCTCAGGATGGCTTTGGAGGTCTTGAGGACACTGTAGGCAGTAGAGAGCATCTTCTTGGGCAGCCAGAGCAGGATGCTCTTGTGATGGGGATCTTTGGGCATTGGAATGCTGCTGTGACATCCTGGCTCAATGGCCCCAGGGAGCAATCCAAGTGATTCATAGCCTCTTCCAGCAACACAATATTGCTGGCTGGAATCTCCACATGGTCCCTGATGGCTTGGATGTGGAGGATGATAGAAGGGCTGGGGGGACTGTCACTGTGAAGGAAAATGTCATCACTGAGGAGGGTGCCCTCCTTCATGGGGACATCATTGTCCAGTGAGATGACACCACTTATGGGGCTGCCATCATCCATGGGAATACCATTGCCTAGGATGCTGCCACTGCCCAAAAGTGCCCCAAGGGACTGACTGTGCTAGACAGGCTGTGCTGTGTGTACTGACCCTCAAGGCACAGCGATCACTAAATAATAGAGTTTTTGATTCATGGAGAAGTAATGAGAAGGGTCAGAAAAACTGTTACCTAGGATTTCCAGAGGGCAGACTTTGATATGTTTAGGATACTGGTTGACAGAGTTTCTTGAGAGGCAGTCATGAATGGCAAAGGAATCCAGAAAGACTGGACACTCTTCAGGAAGGAAATCTTAAAGACACAGGAGTAGGTTGTCCCCATGTGATGGAAGACAGACTGGTGGGGAAAAGATCAGCCTGGCTTAACAGAGAGCTTTGGCTGGAACTCATGGAAAAAAGGAGAGCTCTAACTTTTGGAAGAAAGGATGGGCAACTCAGGAGGACTACAAAGATGTTTTGAGGTTATGCAATAGGAAAGTTAAAAGGGCCAAAGCCCAACTAGAATTTAATCTGGCTACAGCCATAAAGGACAATAAAAAAGTTTCTATAAATGCATTAGCAACAAAAAGGGGCCTAGGAAGAATCTCCATCCTTCACTGGATGCAGAAGGAAACATAATGACAAAAAATGAGGAAAACGATGAGGTACTGAATTATTTCTTCGCCTCAGTCTTTAATACTAAGATTGGTTGTTCCCTGAGTACCCAACCTTCTGAGCTGGAAGACAGATAGGGAATAGAATGAAGCACCTGTAATCTGAGGGGAAATAGGTAGTGACCTGCTACGCCATTTAGACACATACAAGTCTATGGGACTGGATAAGATCCACCCAAGGGTACTGTGGTATCTGGCTGAAGTGCTCCCTAAACCACTTTCTATCATTTATTAGCAGTCCTGGCTAACCCAGGATATCCCAGTGGACTAAAGGTTAGCAAATATGACACCCATCTATAAGAATGGCCAAAAGGAGGATCTGGGGAACTACAGGCCTGTCAGTGACTACAAAGCTTGGTGACAGGGAAGATTACAGAGTATCTTGAGTGCCATCATATGGCATATACAGGACAACCAGGTTGTCAGGCTCAGTCAGCATGGGTTTATGAAAGGCAGATCCTGCTGGACTAACCTGATCTCCTTCTATGACAAGGCGACCTTCTTAGTGCATGAGGGCAAGGTTGTAGATGTTGCCTACCTAGACTTTAGTAAAACTTTTGACACTGTTTCCCACAGCATTCTCCTGGAGAAACTAGCTGCTCATGGCTTGGATGGGTGTACACTTCACTGGATAAAAACTGGCTGGTTGACCAGGCCCAAAGAGTGATGGAGAATGGATTTAAATCTGGTTGACGTCCAGGCACAAGTAATGTTCCCCAGGGCTCAGTACTGAGACCTATTCTGTTTAATATCTTTATCAATATGGATGAGTAGATCAAGTGCACCCTCAGGAAGTTTGCAGATGACACCAAGTTGGGTGGGGAGTGTTGATCTGCTTGAGGGTAGGAAGACTCTGTAGAGGGATCTGGAAAGGCTGGATTGACAGGCTGCGGCTAATGTNATTGACAGGCTGAGGCTAATGTCACAAGGTTCAACAAGGCCAAGTGCTGAGTCTTGCACTTGGGTCACAACAATCTTATGCAATACTACAGGCTTGGGGAAGAGTGATTGGAAAGCTTCCAGAGAGAAAACAACCTGGGGATGTTGGCTGCCTGAATCACAGAATCACAGAATGGTAGGGGTTGGAAGGGACCACTGAAGATCACCTAGTCCAGCTACCCTGCCAAAGGTTAACCAAAGACAGGTTATACAGGAACTTGTCCCAGCAGTGTGCCTAGATGTCCAAGAAGGCCAACAGCATCCTGGCTCGTATCACAAATAGTGTGGCCAGCAGGATTCAGGAAAGGATTTTCCCCATGTACTTTGCACTGGTGAAGCCACACTTCAAATATTGTGTTCGGTTTTGGGCCCCTCACTAAAAGAAAGACAATGAAGAACAATTAAATTGGTGAAGGGTCTAGAGGCATGTCACATGAGGAGCAGCTGAGGGAACTGGGGTCATTTAACATGGAGAAAAGGAGGCTGAGGGAAGACCTTATTGCTCTCTACAAGTTCACAGAATCACAGAATCCCAGAATGTTAGGGATTGGAAAGGACCTCGAAAGATCATCTAGTCCAATCCCCCTGCCAGATCAGGATCACCTAGATCAAGTCACACAGGAACATGTCCAGGCAGGTTTTAAACGTCTCCAGAGTGGAGACTCTACAACCTCTCTGGGCAGCCTGTTCCAGAGCTCTGTCACCCTCACCATGAAGAAGATTTTTCTCATATTTATGTGGAACCTCCTATGTTCCAGCTTACACCTGTCGTCCCTTGTCCTATCATTAGATGCCACTGAGAAGAGCCCGGCTCCATCCTCCTGACACTCTTCCTTTATGTATTTATAAACATTAATAAGGTCACCCCTCAGTCTCCTTTTCTCCAAGCTAAAGACACCCAGCTCCCTCAGCCTTTCCTCATAAGGGAGATGTTCCACTCCCTTAATCATCTTTGTGGCTCTGTGCTGGACTTCCTCAAGCAGTTCTGCGTCCTTGAACTGAGAGGCCCAGAATTGAACACAATATTCCAGATGCAGTCTCACCAGGGCAGAGTAGAAGGGGAGGAAAACCTCTCTCGACCTACTAACCTCACCCCTTCTAATACATCACAGGATGCCATTGGCCTTCTTGGCCACAAGGGCACATTGCTGGCTCATGGTCATCCTGCTGTCCACCAGAACCCCCAGGTCCCTCTCTCCTACGCTGCTTTCCAAAAGCTCAGTCCCCAACCTATACTGGTACCTGGGATTGTTCTTGCCCAGATGCAAGACTCTACACTTTCACTTGTGATATTTCATTAAATTTCTCCCTGCCCGACTCTCCAGCCTGCCTAGGTCACACTGAATGGCAACACAGCCTTCAGGTGTGTCAGCCACTCCTCCCAGCTTTGTGTCATCAAAAACCACCTGAAAGGAGGTTGTAGTGAGGTGGGTGTCGGTCTCTTGTCCCAAGTAACAGGAGACAGGACAAGAGAAAATAGCCTCAAGTTGCACACAGATAGGTTAGGATTGGGCATTAGGAAAAATTTCTTCACTGGAAGGGTTTAGTGTGGACTTGGTAGTGCTGGTTTAATGGTTGGACTTGATGATCTTAAAGGTCTTTTCCAACCTCAGTGATTCTGTGTTTCTATGTTTCTGTTTCTTTCTTGGTGTTAGATATTTAGCTCTCTTCAATCACTGTACAGGGAATTTTCATGCCTCTTTCAGAACAGGTAATTTCTCACAATTAGCTAACTTCGCAGTTTTGAATCTGAACATTTCGACACCTAAGCCCATTTCAGAGCTTGCTGTGAATAATTTTTGAAAATGGGATTCAAATTACTTGCCTGCTTCTGAAAGTATTTTCTTTACTGCAAGATTTTGTAATATCTAGAATGG
>VYZX01011260.1:28072-45394 GCA_013401335.1 Brachypteracias leptosomus | reverse complement strand
GCTCTGTCACCCTCACCATGAAGAAGATTTTTCTCATATTTATGTGGAACCTCCTATGTTCCAGCTTACACCTGTCGTCCCTTGTCCTATCATTAGATGCCACTGAGAAGAGCCCGGCTCCATCCTCCTGACACTCTTCCTTTATGTATTTATAAACATTAATAAGGTCACCCCTCAGTCTCCTTTTCTCCAAGCTAAAGACACCCAGCTCCCTCAGCCTTTCCTCATAAGGGAGATGTTCCACTCCCTTAATCATCTTTGTGGCTCTGTGCTGGACTTCCTCAAGCAGTTCTGCGTCCTTGAACTGAGAGGCCCAGAATTGAACACAATATTCCAGATGCAGTCTCACCAGGGCAGAGTAGAAGGGGAGGAAAACCTCTCTCGACCTACTAACCTCACCCCTTCTAATACATCACAGGATGCCATTGGCCTTCTTGGCCACAAGGGCACATTGCTGGCTCATGGTCATCCTGCTGTCCACCAGAACCCCCAGGTCCCTCTCTCCTACGCTGCTTTCCAAAAGCTCAGTCCCCAACCTATACTGGTACCTGGGATTGTTCTTGCCCAGATGCAAGACTCTACACTTTCACTTGTGATATTTCATTAAATTTCTCCCTGCCCGACTCTCCAGCCTGCCTAGGTCACACTGAATGGCAACACAGCCTTCAGGTGTGTCAGCCACTCCTCCCAGCTTTGTGTCATCAAAAACCACCTGAAAGGAGGTTGTAGTGAGGTGGGTGTCGGTCTCTTGTCCCAAGTAACAGGAGACAGGACAAGAGAAAATAGCCTCAAGTTGCACACAGATAGGTTAGGATTGGGCATTAGGAAAAATTTCTTCACTGGAAGGGTTTAGTGTGGACTTGGTAGTGCTGGTTTAATGGTTGGACTTGATGATCTTAAAGGTCTTTTCCAACCTCAGTGATTCTGTGTTTCTATGTTTCTGTTTCTTTCTTGGTGTTAGATATTTAGCTCTCTTCAATCACTGTACAGGGAATTTTCATGCCTCTTTCAGAACAGGTAATTTCTCACAATTAGCTAACTTCGCAGTTTTGAATCTGAACATTTCGACACCTAAGCCCATTTCAGAGCTTGCTGTGAATAATTTTTGAAAATGGGATTCAAATTACTTGCCTGCTTCTGAAAGTATTTTCTTTACTGCAAGATTTTGTAATATCTAGAATGGCTTAATTTTAACCTGAGTTTTGAAGTAAGGCATTTGTGTTTATAATAGTAGTTACAGACGCAGTGGCAGAGCTGTTGCAATAGAGAAGTCTGAGTCTGAAACGTCCATTCACCAAAATTACTGAGATTTTGTGTTGTGGTTTAATTTGTGGCTAAGACTTTGGATAGGGCCTTTCTGATTTACTAAAGACAAGTGAATCCATGAGTCAGACTTGCACCATCCATTATGAGACTTGTTCTCAAAAACAATGTACTAAATATGTGAAAGGTGGGATTTATCACACCGTGCTTTTCAGTCCTGAAAAGCTGTCATCAGTTTTGCCAGTGCATTTGAATACTGCTAAGTCTATACTTTGTGCTCCTGCAAGAGCAAATTCAAAATGGTGATCAAGCTTAGCATGTGAATTTTACATTTGTTCAACCTAAACACTAACTATACTTCGGTATGTAACATTTGTCTTTGAAAATTTTGGTATTTTGTTTTTGAAAATAAAGTTAATCATAACTTTTTTTGGTAACAAGTAAAACATTTGGTCAATATGAAATATGTGATATGCATTATAAAATCAATAGCAAAAGCTATATTGTAGCTTTAATTATTTTGCCAATTTTCATATTGTTGATTTGTGAATTATAAAGTAAAAGTGTTCATGTATTTTCCATTTACATGGAGTAGACTTTTCAAGTTCCCACATCTCTTTTACATTATTATATAATTATAGACATCGTATTATCAATTTAAATTCACAAACTTTTTAATATAAGATCATGATTGACAATTTTAATGGTGATAACACTATAAAATAGAATGAAACATATAAAATGCCTGTTCTAGTAATGTTTAGTCTGAGATACATAGTGCTAACAAAAATATCTCCAGGACATTTATAGTAACTACAAACCTATTTCCTTTAGAATATACGGGTTTATATGCTGGAGATGCCAGACCACTTCACTTGTCAAGATAGAGTGACATGAATAGCATATACAAATCATCCAGTGCTGTGAAAACATCTGAGAATCTTCTGTTTTGTTAAGTAACAGGAGAAGTATTCTATAAAATTCCCCTATTGCCCGAAGTGCATTTGAATTCTGACAGAGAGGTGTTTCATCTAGGGATATAGCTGAGCCCCTGAAGAATGTAACCTGCATGGCAATCTCAAATACAATCATGGGCAGAAGGGCTTGCTGAAAAACAGGGAGCTGTATTGTAATCCCAAACCTGCATAGAACTTGGCAGCAGCCCAAGCCTCTGCATATGCCAGTAACTCACTATTTCCTCTTGTCCTTCCTGCCCCAGAACCCTTAATCCAGACCATTTGCGTTCATCAGGCAAGTGATTATTCCTAGTTTGCACAGTGAGAAAATCATAAATAAAGCTGACAAATGACTAAAGCTGACTGTGAAAGTAGTTGTCTAAGCCTTTTCATCATTTATTACACAACAAGAGGATTTTACATCAATGGTTTCAGATTTTACACTCCCTGCATTTTGTAAGCTGTTATTATTCTTTCCCTACAAATCTGGTACTTAAGAAACTCTGTTCCCCAGATAGATATAATGTATGCTCAAATATGACAAGGTACAATTACTAGGAGGTGAAATGTACTGTCTCCAAGTTAAAGCAGTTGAAAGTTATGAAAAAATATGAAAATCAAATGCTGTGTTAGCCAACTTTGTTGGGTTTTTTTTAGAGTGTAATACTCAAAGATTATTTGACTACATTGAAAACATTGTATACAGTATGTGTTACTATCCACTCAGATCATAAATATCTGCCTCAAAATATGTCATGAAGAGATTTTGTTTATATCTAACTCAAACTTAGCATATAGTTTTGATCAGTACATTTATGATTTTTATTTTTTTCTTAACATGAACACCCCATACTACAAGAAAAAAACCCCCAACATTCTACTCCACTAGTTCATTGACACCTCATATTTATAAATCAATAAAAGAGAGGTGAATGCTAAACCTTTCAGGATAATATTTTAGGGACCCTGTCAAGGACCTGTCATTCACTGTCAACTAAATAACTCCATTAAATGTTAGATTTTCAGTTGAAGGAAAGACTGCGTCAGAATAAACATGGTCTGAGCGTGTCTGTCAGGGGGAGAGGCAGTCTGACATGTCAGCACTGAGCAGGCTGTAGCTAAACAGTACAACATTTCCTTTCACAATGACCAGAAGAAAAGGATCTACAGTGAGGGTAGTTGAGGCCACGATCCAGAGGAGGTTAGTGTGTTGTGGGTCAGACTTTTCCCTGCTACATGACACTAACTGCCGCAGGCTGAAGTACTGGGGGATTACATCTTGCTCCTCTGGCAAATATGTCTGCTGAAAGTATGTTGTCCAAAGACATGCTATAAACACCCACTTTTCAGTGTCTGCTTGTCAGTATTCTAGTCCCACTTCAGAAAAAAAGAAGGGGTATGTGCTTCACTTATTTCAGTACAACAGCAGATTTCAACTCTCTAATCAAAGGCATGTTACCGAAGGAAGTAAAGTCAGACATTATTTTTTTTTTTTTTGGTACTATTTATTTGCTTAAGTTCTAGTCATTTTGTCTTTAGGCAAAAGTTGGAACATTTTTTATTTTTATTTGTCATTGCTATTGCAGCAAAACACTTTCTGCCCACAGAGATCCAGGGCTTTAGTTACTTTTTCTCTTATCTCATGAAATCTGACCCTACAGAAATGCTTTATGGAACATTCCAGAGAGGAATTGAAACAGAGGAGCAGGACTCTGAGCAATATGCACTCTACAGGCTTTTCCTAAATCTAATGTACAAAAGAGTGTAGGATTAATCATGGATGTTTCCCAGTCTGGCAAAGAAAGCACACAATGAAATAAATGTAAATTTGAAATAAATGTGGCATCCACCTTGATTCCTTAAGCTAAGAGGTCCTCTAAGAGGTGTTAGCTGGAGCTGGCTCTATAGAATCTCAGAGATTTAGATCTTGATTAAACTGAATAAGACAAACCATATTGCATCCAACCCTACACTTCTGTTTTCACAGTACAGAGGTATATCACAAATTATACAAATAATCTCATAAATCATGGATTTTATGATGATTCATAAGCACTGGAAGCAGGATCAAAGTCTTCTTGATAAGTCAACTAATTCTGTAAGTTGCTAGGAATTTGTGGCATAAGCTGTTTGAACCTGTCATTTTGTTGTCTGTGAATTGGTATTTAAAAATCAATGTGTGTATGCAGACAGGACATCTCAAGTGAGGTTTTTATGATTATAATGGTGCCCCTGGCTATGTTATAGTTAGGACTGAGTCAGTATTTCCATCATGAAGTCTATTTTTCATGTATATGTACTTCACCACATAAATTCACTCTTAAATAGATTAGACTGTTTTAAATAATAATAGCAAAATTACAATATTTCTTACGTTTAGAATTAGAAAAGGACTCTTTGGAGTGCATTTCTCAATGGAAAAGTTTTTTGGTGATGGAATAGCCTTTACATAAATGGTACAGAATTCAAAGTTTATCGTTTAATATGCTTTTTACTCTTGAATAACTAAAAATTAGTCCAATTTGAAATTATATCTATTAAGTCCACGTGGTCTAAACCATTTGGTGTTTTCAATACAAAATATAAACACAATGAAATAATTAGACTAAATATGTACTTTTTTCTCATTTCTGTAAAGGACCACAACCTGACCAAAGTCTTATGGACAAATCTGATTCATATTTTAGTATTACTGATACATTCCTGTTGACTTTTGTCTATCCATGTGGTGATAACTTGCCCCTAGGGATTTGTTTACACTGCAGTCAAATGTTTAACCACAGATTTTATGAAGTATAAGCTCTCTGGCTTGGGGAATAACCACTGTACAGTTATGGCAGTGCAGCCTTCAGCTCACGTTAATCTTAGAAACATGTATGTAGAGATAGCTTTGTCATAGCCTATGAAAAAAATCTGTGCAACTGCCAGATATCCTGTTCCTGCAAAGTAGATGTTATGTGGCATGACTATTAAGTTGTACAAATCTAGGGGTTGCAGAGGTTACTACTTAGTCATAAATATTTTTATGCAAATATGCATTTACCTTTGGTGTGAATAATTAGAAATATTAGGGAATTATTTTTCTAATTTTAATAATATACTTTTGAAAATGGCTTGCAAATACTTGGGAAAAGACACTATGAGCCAATGGTTAATAATTATGAAACATATAATTATAGCTATAATTATAATGCCTAGAAATGGCAATGAAAACTGACCCTATTTTGATAATAACTATCCAAACATATAGAAAATTATATTCTCTGCTTTAAAAAGGTTGTAATTCAAATAATGTCCACTTTATTCCCANCAGGGTAAACCCACCACAGTCATGTATTCTGTATATTCAAGCAATTTTTTGAAAAAGTATTGTTGTTCTGTTGGAACACCTCATGCTCTCTTTCTGTATCTGTAGTGTATGCAAACATGTGTAGATAGTGGAACCAGAGGGTTTACCTAAATACATGTAGTCCTTTCAAATAGTGTATCAACTGAAGGATGCTTGCACCACTATTTTTATTCATTCTTCATTGGTATGACCAGGACTGCTTTCTAGGCTTGTGAAGGGTCACAAGATGTCTTTTTGTTTGAAGCAGACATAACCTGAGGTTCTCTCTGTCTCTGTGAGCCTCCTCTAGTCAAGTCTGGTTAAAGGCAGTTGTTGTGCTTAAGGGAGCTTGACAAGTGACTGTGAAGTGGTTCGCTGGGAATTTAGGGCAGATTGGCTTTCAGTGACATAGGTCAATGTTGACAGTGCTTCAAGATATCAACACACCGATTTAACACATTAACCATTTCATATATCAGCATCCATATTTTTAATTTCATCGGCATTTATTTAAGTTTTCCTGGAGTTCATCCTGTCACTGCTACTGTTTTCATTTCCATATAGACCTAAAAGCTGACAGGGAAAGAAGACAAGATCTATGTGAAAAGTTTGCAGTCTGCGATTCAGGGACTCCTCTCTAGAAATTCATAAACAGTACAAAGTTATTTTACGTGTTGCTGACAACGAAGAGCTGATTGAATCAGGGTGAGTCTTGGCAGGGAAAAAACACGAAGTTTGTAAGAGTAGTTTTGGTTGTTTCTTTTCTGACAACGTTATTTTCTTATCTGATGGGAGCTCATTTCCAAATAGCTGCCAAAATTTGGATATGATCCAAACTGAATTCTAGCTTTCGTGGGGTCTAAATGCAGATCTAGACATTGCAACTTTTGCCCATTGCTAAAAATGTTACATATCCATCAAATATATCTGTGTGTCTTGGAGAGAGTTTCTTACTTCTGAAAATCAGGCCACTGATTTTTGGCACATATACTTGAAAACCTGGTCCAAATTATGTTATTACCAATCATTATCTAACACATTCAGTGAGGGTAACAAGTAATGGATTGGGAAAATTCAAGCTTTCTAATGTCTTGTTCTTTTTATAGCCAATTTTCTCATCCCATGTCCTACACTGTTGTTGAGAATTGGTGCTGGACATAACCCACATACATTTGTGTGTGAGAACAGGCAACAATTATGGAGCAGATGGATTTATTTAGAAAACTTATCTGTGTCCTAAGGAACAAAATGAAATAAACAAATAAAAAATACTAAGACAAAAGAAAGTTTGGGGTGGGAGAAAAGAGGAAAGGAGGAGAAGGAAAGAATATAAGTATTTCTTGGCTGATATGCTCATGTTGACGCTTTCTTTCCATAATATGTGCCTAACTACTTCTCTATTCCTTGTATATTCAAATCACTAGGTATAATACTGTGGCTTGCTAGAAATGTTAATGTACCTGCCTTTTCCAACGTAAACTATGGTAGGGGTAACTCTTTTCACTCAACATCTTAATGTTAATTCAACAACAAGGGGAAATTCACAGGGAAATTCCTCCTGCTCTTGGAGTCTCTAATTGAATTGTATTGTTAACTGAGCAATCTACCTTTTAGTGGATATTTGTCTTGGTTCCACTGAACTAGGAAAGAGAAAGGATTTCAGATCCAACAAGCACGTAAAGTGCATCAAGGGTGCTAAGTTAAAATTAAAATACTGCAGAAATTGCTTCTTATATGAGAAAAATGCTATAGTACTTCAAAGCATATACTCATATGAAAACAACTTGCAATTCCAAAACACCTGTCAGTCTCTGGCTTTACATTATTTTAGGTAATGTCTCAAAATGTTGGGGTTTTTTGTGCAACTTCCTCCACTTAAGAATGCATGATAACTGATACAAAGTAAAAGGAAATAAAAAAGCAAAGCCAAACCTTTCTCCTGACATTTTTTACAATTAGATTTTTGCTGATTTCATTTCCTACATGGTACATTCAAATGAACAAGCAAAGCTTTGCAGACACTCTCACTGCCTGCATATTCAAGCTAAAAACTATTAAAGAAGTTGGTTGTGTATGTGATTTCTAAGATACTTGAGTTACACAGAGAATGATACTTCTCTACTATAAAGCTAAGATTACAATAACCACTTATGCGGAATCCAAAATATATTTTCCTCAGTAGCATCAGAGGTAATGTATGAATATATGAGTTCTAATATTTAATGAAAGCAGGAAAGAATAGCTTTGGTCCATAACAAAGGTCAGTAGCAGTTTATCATAGGCTATAGGTTCAGATCTATCATAAACTAGAAAACTTTGGAAAATTTATGGATTTTGGTTTGTTGTTTTGGTTTTTTACAGCTTTTCCTGAGCATGTTTGCTCTTTGTCAGGATGAATAAAGATGAATTAATTCTGAAAATTTTCAGTGACAGAATAGTCCACAATTCATCATACGATGACAAAGATACAGAAAAGTGAGGAAAGAGCTACTTTTCCAGGCAAGGCTCAGAAATCTGCCAGTTGTTGACTGATATTCCAGTGTCATTTACCAAAACTGGCTATTGAGACCCCCTGCCTGACCCACATCTGGTTTTGATTGAAGATCAGGAAAGGGCTACCTATGCCAGAGTTACCACCTTATATGACAGAACGAGAACTTATCGTACAAACAGAAGTACTAGGAAAGAATGTGGATTTACAACCCCATTCTCCTTTTGGGGTTTTTTTTAGATTTTTTTTTTTTTTCCTGCAGTAAGTTAAATCCACTACTGCTTCTAATAGTGACTTTGGGACAAAGTCTGCCTCAGGGAATTTTCTGACAAGTCTGAGTTAGAACCTTTCTGCATTAGCAGCCTACTTTCTGTAATTTTATTGTCAAATTTGTGACTTTATTGGCTTGCTTTGCGGTAAGTGTTACTCCTATTAATTTAAATCATTTTCTTTGCATCAGTTCCTTCAGGGGCTACAGGCTGAATTGAGAGTATGGAAACTATTTCCCCAGATGGAGCCAATGAATGTTCTGAGGCCTAATAATATACGTATCCTCTTGCAATTCACAGCAGATTCCAGTAAACACTGGCGTTCATCTGAATGCTTGAGTACACCACTTTCCAGAGCTCTTGGCAAGAATGGCGTGGGTGTGAGAGGAGCATATCCATATCTTGCTGTTTATCTGTGCAGGAGGAATCTGTTCTGATTTCTGAACCTTACTTGACCACTGACCACAACAGGCAGTTTTGTATTTTAACACTGCCAGAGAGATGCAGAGATTAAATACTATTTGTTTCACCTCCCTTTTTTTTTTTTTTTCTTTTTTTCACAGGAAGGATCAAAAATCTTCTTTAGCTGCTAGCTTATAACCTTGCACTTTGTGCTTTATATTTGGGCCTACTGGCAGCAGTAGCAGTTATACAAGAGTAACATGGTTTAGATAGCATCTCACTGCAATTCTAGCTCTGACTTGCAGGCCTCCAGGCGACCTTGCACATCCTTAGATTATGGTATGTGGGGAGCAAACACCTCACAGTGACCTAAACATCAGGAACTGACAGCATTGCACTAGGTTCCTCACCTATGGAAGTGTAGAACAAATCCTATTCTGGCCTGGATTCAGATATTCAAATGAATTTCCTCAAAAGCAGCTAAAACATAAAAAATCTTCATTTCAATAAGCAGCAACCTCTCAAAGAGGCTTTACTCAGGTGCAATATCACCCTTTTGGAGGGAAAAATTATGTGTAATCTCCTCCAAATAAACAGTTCTCGTGTTCATGGGTGACAGATGTGCAATTCTCTGTAAAGAAGTCCAAAGGGAGAAACAAATCAGAGAGGGTAATCTGAATGCTCACCATTGCCCTGTCCTCAGTGGGGCTTCTGGATACAGTGTGTGGTCTCACTGAGTACGGGCTAGGCACTGTTTCTTGATGGAGTCCCATATACAGTGAAAAGCATCTTGTGCAAGCAACATTGCCTGTGCATCTGCTTGGTTATTTCCTTTGGAGGCTACTGCACACTGGTGTTGAGTCTCCTTCACCCAACAAGTCACTGTCCTAGAGCCCCTGCGTCAAAAAACACTGATATGGTTCAGATGTGGTCCTGAAGATCATCCAAGTAACTTTCTGATGATACTAGAAGTGTCTAATTCTGCTGTTCATAGCCTTCTCAAAATTCTGTGGTTCTCATGCTCAGCTTCAGCTACTCTGTCCCATCTATGCATTTCTGGTCTTCTTTCTCCCCTTCTTAAATTTATTTGCACATAAATCTGTTGGAGAATGTCTATGCATTCCTCTATGTAGACTGTGGTCACTTACAGCTCAGGAATTCTCTCCTGATTCTTTTTCCTAGACTCTGAATCCCTTCGCTAAATATGGATAGAGCTTTGTACTGATTTGACATTCTCACCTTTCACTTTTATCTTTCTTAAGGTCAGAGAAGCATCTGGGAATCTTGTGCCATGGTCCACATTTATCCTTCTGGGATATGAAAAGCCTAACACTCTTTCTTCAAATAAATCATATCTTTAACTGATGCAAAGGCTGAATTCTCAATCTTATTTATTTTTATTTTCTTCATAGGGACATTTTCTGGTAGATACTTATTCTGCAGGGAAAGCTTCTGTCCCAGTCCAGACATAGGTTTTTGACTTCACTAACAGAAACTTACTTAATTTAGGAGTTAGCATTTTACCAGCATTTTTTCACCTGAGTCAGTCCCTGAAGATTTTTCTATAATTCATATATATTTTTTATCATTCATTAAAAAACAGAGAGAATATTGTATTATTTAGCTCATAAAATCTCAGAGAATTTTCCTTGAAACACACTAAGTGACATTTAGGTACTGATAAAGTATGCGTCAAAAAGGGTTTACCCTGAGATTTAAATTTTGAATTGGTTAGGTAGCCAGTTTGTCTTTTGCAAATCATCCTCTGTTGGTTAATAACAGAGCTATAGACTGACTTTGTCAAAATATAAGATTGGTTTGTCAAGGGTGGAACTGCTAAAACAAATTTACTATACCTTTTAAATGAGGTATGTTATTCTATGCAAATCCTTCTCTATTGAGAACCCAAAACTGTTTTGCTGCTGGAAAAGTAAATCGTTTTTACTTTCAGACAAGTTCCCTTGGCTTATGCATAAATTCTTCGCTATAACAGATCCTCTAGCTTCAATGAAATTGGTAGGCTCCTTATTTCCTATTTAGTTTGCATTTGGCAGAGGGCCAGACATGCACATCTTCTCCCTACCTGTAGCCTTCCACACATCTTTGTGACAACTCTCTCACTTGTTATTTTACTCTTATATTCATTGAATGTAAGTGATGGTAAAGTATATGGTGTGTGTTAGTCAGCTTCAGCTTGCAGTGTAACATTGTAAAGTGTCTGATAATTTAAGGATTAAGGATGCTATGTAATAAATAGTAAAACAACCGAGTAATTAATTAACTCTGCTTGAATGTATGGTCCATTCCTTTGTTGCAGAGAAGAAAGTAAAAATAGCAGGTGAAAGTTCAACATAAGATTTCATTTTATGTCGTGTTACTTTTCATAATGTGCCATTTCTGTCATGATTCCTTTTATTATTCTAAAATAAAATACTTGAATGTAATATAAAACAATATGTAACAATATGGTTGCACCAAAATAAATGTCTTTTCCCATTCAATTTAGATATAACTTGGTTGTCTTTAGCCGTACTATCGTGAGTGTAGTGCTAGCTTTTTATTTGTCTTCCTGCTCTGGGCTTCAGTAGAATGAGTTCCTGTACTTAATGGCTTTGCAGGTTTGTGATATTTATTCAGCATGTTTGCTAAGCAATGAACACTTAGCATTTGTCATCTGGCATCTTTCATTTTCTTTCCCCAGAGCACTTTAAAAGGCCTCATTTTGTTTGAGGAAAAAAAGGAAAAAAAAAAAAAAAAGAGTAGTACCTTGACATATTTTGTGTGCCTTTGGAGATACTATGCATTTAGCCACATACACGTAGGAAGCTCTTGTAAATTTAGCCTGTTGCAACAAAAGAACAGATCTTTTATCTTGTCTTCAGTCACCATAGTGAGTAGCAATATTATTGAATAAAGTGAGAATAAAAGGTGAAAGAATCAACGTTGCCACTCCTGCTGTCCAACAGTCTTCAGAGCAACGTATAAAATTTGTTTTAAAGTAATTCCTGGTACCAGCACACTAAAAAACATGAAGCAAGTTCTGGAGGGACATCTGTTTCTGTGTATAAAATAGCTGTGTCAATTAGCCATGGTTAATAGTCCAAAGTCCAAGCTTTCATAAGACATTTCATTTAGGCTGGCACACCTGGCTCTTGGCAACACTGGTCATTAATTTTATTGTGTGGAAGCTGATTTACACTTTAGAGGACTCTGGACACAATATAATTTACTGCTTAAGAAGACATTGGAGGAAGAGGGAGCAGTTAAGTAAATGTATTTATGATCATCTTATGTAGGAAGCAGGTAAATAGAGAAAGGTACTTTTTGAAGTCCATAGGAGAGTGTACTTTTGTTATGTCTATTGTTTTGTAGCTGATTCCCTTTGTATTAATATGGGAAAAAAGTTTGGGGTTTTTTTGTTTTTACATTGATGAAAAGTCAGAATCTCTCTTCACATATTTCAGAGTGCTATGTTCTTTCTGCATGTTTTGAATGGGATGATGAGGCCATTGAGGAAAGTTTTTTGCAATTCTGACTAAATTTCTATCAGCTTCAGTCTGGGAGGTACAATTCCCTTTAGAAGTCTCTGTTTTCTGGGGTCTGGATGTTCTCTATTCTTTAACCAAGCACAAAGTGTGGAGTCAAAGTCCTAGTCCCGATCACTGTTAATACCACCACAGATTTTGTCTTCTAGATCAGATTTCTGGATAAGGGACATGTGCTTCTATTTTCTCTAACTCATTGTTCTATTGATAGTCCTGAGACTATCAATAAAAGTGCTCAATGTATCTTTATGGATCGAGTTTCTTGCAGAAGGATGTGGTACACTGTATAGAGGACCTTCAGTTTTATAAAACAATTTACAATTTAGAAATTCAAAGAATTAGGTCTCGTTCTGTTGATGGTCCAAATGAACTATCTTTTTATTTTCCTTCACCTTTCTGCCTTCATGACCTACCAACTGTTCATGTCCAATACTGCTTCCTAGCCTTTCCAGATATTTTCTTTCTTTCATTCTCACTTTCTGATTAAATGAGCACTGTTGTTGTGTTTCAGATACTTGAAATTGATTGAAAAGAAAGAAGTCTAACCCCAAACTGATAGACATGTTTTACCAGTCTCTAGACTGCACCCTTACAAGAATGTTAAAAAATACTATTTCTCTAATTCACACAAGATTAAAAGGAGTATTAAAATCTGATGAACTTTACTTTGATCAATCTGTATTATTAAATATTTGTACAGCTTCTATCTTCAACTTTTCCTCTGCTTTGAATAACTGTGCTGTAATTTTTTGAATTTGTGGGGAATTTATAGGAATTAATTACATGGTGACTCCTCACAATAAGTTTTCTAACTTATCTGATAAGAAATATAGACCAAGATTTCCCATGTTTCCTGTGTTTGCCATCTCCAACCCCACTTTGGCCTCTGTTTCATTCTGTTGAAGCTGTTCAAGACAAGGTTAGAGTTTTGGCCTATTGATACACCTTTGTGTACTTAATAATTACAATTATCAGTATCACTTGTTGACACTGAGCATAGGAATGGCATATAAGTATACTATATGATACATATCCTCTTTTTTTAAAAAAAAAAAAAGTAAATAAAAGCTACAGGATTCTTGAATATACTTTTTAAGATATGAGACAATAAAGATATATTTTAATGTGAAAAAAAGGAATGTTTCTGAAAGCATCCTATTTTACAGTTTAATGTCAAATCACCAGTTTTGAAATAGGGGAATGGAGCATCTCTCGTATGAAGACAGACTGAGAGAGTTGGGGCTGTTCAGCCTGGAGAAGAGAAGGCTCCGAGGGGACCTTTTAATGACCTTCGAGTATCTGAAGGGGGTCTACGTAAAGGCAGGAGAAGATCTATTCAAAAGGGGTTTTAACAATAGGATCAGGAGTAATGTTTTTAAGCTAGGAAAGGATAGATTTAGATTGGATATTAGAAAAAAGTTCTTTAATATGAGGGTGATAGATCACTGGAATGGGCTGCCCAGGGAGGTGGTGGAGGCCCCATCCCTGGAGTCAGTCAAGGTCAGGCTTGGTGGGGCTCTGATCAGCCTGACCTAGGTAGAGATGTCCCTACTTGTGTAGGGAGGTTGGACAAGATGACCTCTGAGGTCCCTTCCAGCCTAAAACATTCTATGATTCTATGATTCTGTATGCCTCCAGTAAAGGAACAATAGTTGATTAACACCCTGTGCAGAAATTGAAAGGATTTTAAAGCTAAGAGAGCAAAGGAATTTATTCAGATTCTTGGTCTGAAAAGAGAAATACTACTTGAAAAAAAGTCTGATGAGACTAATGGTTTTACAGACCAGAGCTGAACACTGTAAAGTGAGTTTGGTCCTGAACTGCCTTTCACCTCTCTCTGAAAGCTGTTCTGTGGTAAAACAACATTTTATCTGCATATTTCATAACTAGTCTGTCTGTACTTTTCACTTTTTTTTTTACACTTTGATCTGATAATGCCAGGAACTGTCTGGTTTTCTGGGGTTATTGTGCTCCAGTTGCACTTTGGAAGTGGGGAGTCAGTACTGTTTGTTGACTTATCATCCATTTATTTTAGTTAAGCCCAGTTGAAATGACTACCAGTTAAAAGGTGTTTGGTTGATGATGCAAGTTTAGAACAAAAGTAAATAAAGTTGTTTGTAAGCAGGTGGCTGCAGATCAGCCCCAGTGATGCTCTTGGGTACACAGAGCGCAGAGCAGGGTGGCTGCACAACTAATGTGAACATCCATCACCTTGCCTACATCAGCTTCTTCTGGCCTAAGGGGTGCGCTTTACTGATCTACCTATGCAGATCACAAGACTGACTTTCAAATTCCCAGAGAAATTTGGGCTGAGGAGAGTAAGACTTCAAAGCAGTTGTGGTAAAATCCTGACTCCCCTGGAGTATATAAGTCCTTTGACCCCACAGAGACAGCAATTTTCCTGCACTTCTCAAACTGACTGAACTCTGGATCTTCACCTACACCTTTCTTCTCAAGTATTCACTTAGAGTAACTTTTACTTACAAGTTGTAATGCCAACCTCATGAAGGTTGACAAGGCCAAGTGCAAGGTGCTGCACATGGGTCAGCGCAATCCTAAGCACAAATACAGGCTGGGCAATGAGTGGATTGAGAGCAGCCCTGAGGAGAAAGACTCAGGGGTGCTGGTTGATGAAAAGCTCAACATGAGACAACAATGCATGAGTGCAGCCCAGAAAGCCAACTGTATCCTGGGTTGCATAAAAAGTGTGGCCAGCAGGTCAAGGGAGGTGATTCTTCCCCTCTGCTCTCATGAGACCACATCTGGAGTACTACATCCAACTCTGGAGCCCCGAATACAAGAGGGACATAAACCTCTTGAGGTTGGGCCAGAGGAAGGCCACAAAGATGATCAGTGGGGCTGGAACCCTTCTCCTACAAGGACAGGTTGAGAGAGTTGTGGTTCTTCAACCTGGAGAAGAGAAGGCTCCAGGGAGACCACATTGTGGCCTTCCAATATCTATAGGGGGCCTACAAGGAGACTGGGGAGGGACTTTTTAAAAGGGCTTGTAGTGATAGAACAAGGAATAATGGCATCAAGCTGGAAGAGGATAGATTTAGCTTAGAAATTAGGAAGAAGTTCTTCACTCTGAGGGTACTGTAACAGGTTGCCCAGGGAGGTTGTAGATGCCCCAACACTGGATGTGTTCAAGACTAGGTTGGATGGGGCTTTGAGCAATCTGGTCCACCAAGTGGAAGGTATTGCTGACCATGGCGGGGAGGGTGTAACTTTATGGTCCCTTCCAACCCAAACCATTCTATGCTATTAAAATATTACTACATACAATTGAATGGACTGTACCTGGGGATCTTCTCAATTTAAAAAGAAAATAAATATTTTAAATATGTTTCCAGGGAACTCAATTAATACTGGAATTAACAAATATATTTAGTACATTTTGCAAAGGTGTTGTTTTACAAGGGGTTTGTCAGATACTGAGAGTACAACATGATGTAAACATAAACAATGGCAAACAGAAAGATACTTATTTAAATTTGGTATTAAAGGTTGAGTTAATCAATATCCCTCAATATCCCATAATGTGCAACACAAACCATCTCTGCTAGCTGGAGTTTGTACAAACACTGACTAGTTTTCATAGATACACACAAAACTTCATGTTTCTAACTATAATATTCTATTCTATACTAATTCATTTTGGTTTGATTTAGATTATTAAAGTCCCACACATAAAATATAAATCCTTCATGAACTGTAATATAAAAAAATCTCACTTTCTTCAGTTGGTTTGAAATTATTCACAGGGCTCAGTCTACTGAACAATTTCAGTTTTCTGTGTTGCTGTTAATGTTCTGCTTTGGTTGAGAAAAGTGGAGTCCTTCCAGTTCTCAATATTTGTTAAGTATTTCTATGAGACCATTTAATTTCAAATGCAAAATGGGAGCAAAATGGTAGCACCAAATGCAACATGCTGAAAAACTTAGTACAGTCAGTATTTGTTTTATGGTTTTCAACATGGAAAATGAAGAGAATAATCTGACTTGTGTATTCCTTCATCCCTTAGCATCACAGTATATAGTATCTGTTGAAAGTATTAAATAATGAGGAAGTCTGAAACACCATTAGCTGTGAAATCCCACTAGTGCTAATAGGAAGTTCATGCTCTAGGAGCTTCATAGATTTTCAACGGTATTTTGGCCATTTTGGGTACAGTCCATGTTAGCTAGCTTGCCTAAAATCAGATTTCTTGCAATCATTCTTTGAGTGCTTCATAGTATCTACAAGCTATTTATCTGTTTGTGATCTGTTTCCTCTACACAAACTCTATACATAATGAAATACAGACTTAACATCTGGAAATCTCTATATGTGATACAATTAGAACAATATGAATGTTCAAGGCAAATAAGGATAGGGCCACTGAAACATAAGCTATCTCCCTTTAAAAAGTTTTAAACTCCGTTAACTTATATATTTTTCACAAAATTGTGACATTTAAAGTTATAAATATTAGGAGTACAATAAGAACATGCAAGAACTAAGGTAAAATCAAAATTTTTGGCTTCTTTGTCAATACACTAATTTTCGATATGTGAAGCTGTACTATACTTTTTTAGTGTGTAAGAACTGTGGAAAAAGTCAATAGCATTTTTGCTACCTGCGGTCTGGGGATTTTCTCACTGTTATTTATTTCTCCATCAGCTAAAAGTATATTCACACATATTTATCTCATTTTGATGAATGTTCAGTGCATACCACTTTTTAGACTCAAAGACCCTAATGGTCTAAAGAGAACAGAATCACAGAATCACAGAATGACACCATAAAAAGTGTTTGCCATGTCAAAACTTTTCAGCACAGAATTAAAACCAAAACAAAACAAGACAAAACAGGCCACCTGATCAAGGGGAGGCCATTGATGAAGTCTTCATGCTCCAGCTGCAAGAGACATCACACTCACGGGCTCTCATCCTGCTGGGGGACTTTAACCACCCTGACATTTGCTGGAAAAGTAGCACGGCAAGCTGTAGGCAGTCCAGGAGATTCCTGGAGTGCCTGGAAGACAACTTTTTAAAGCAAGTAATAGACAGTCCTACCCGAGGGGATG
>VYZX01011260.1:0-27273 GCA_013401335.1 Brachypteracias leptosomus | reverse complement strand
TGTGGACATATTGAAGTGTGTCCAGAGGAGGGCCACCAAAATGATCAGGGGAATGGAGCATCTCTCATATGAAGACAGGCTGAGAGAGCTGGGGCTGTTCAGCCTGGAGAAGAGAAGGCTCCAGGGGGAACCTTATAGTGACCTTTGAGTATCTGAAGGGGGCCTATGTAAAGGTGGGGGAAAGTCTATTCAAAAGGAGTTTTAACAATAGGACCAGAAGTAAATGGTTTTAAGCTAGGAAAGGAGAGATTTAGACTGGATATTAGAAAAAAGTTCTTCAACATGAGGGCGATAGATCACTGGAATGGGTTGCCCAGAGAGGTGGTGGAGGCCCCATCCCTGGAGTCAGTCAAGGTCAGGCTTGGTGGGGCTCTGATCAGCCTGACCTAGGTAGAGATGTCCCTACTTGTGTAGGGAGGTTGGACAAGATGAGCTCTAGAGGTCCCTTCCAGCCTGAACATTCTATGATTCTATAATTCTCTCACTGGACCACTGTAATTACTAATATGTTGTCCAACAAAATAATATGGAATGATTGCATACCCTCTGATCAAATTACCTTTATCAGTGTTCTGCTTTTCAGAGAACAAGCAACAGAATTTCACTTTTAGGGCACTTTTAATAACTTCTAAAGTTTAATTACTGAGATCAGGGAATCACTCTCCCACCTTTTGACTTCTGCTGAAACACTTATTGCTTGACTTTGGAAATTTTTGAGGGACGTTTAAGGTTACAATTTAAAGCACTACTTGATACCTCCAACTCATTGCTAATAGCTAGAGTCTGCAAAAATGTATCTTGTTGGTCTTTGACTTGCTAACATTAATTACTAATGAAATACTTGGGTTTTTTTTCTCAGCCTTCCATAATAGTTCCTTAAACTTTCTCTGTCTTAGTGCTTATGTTTAGGCTCATATGTGTGTTATATCAATTAAATTACGTTAATACAAATTATAGGGGGTTTTGTTATAAGGGAATATGATAGAATTATAATTTGAGGGAGAGGGAAGAAAAAAAGTACCCTATAGCTTTTCTGAAGCTGTAATAACAGTGGCAGAGGTATTTTCTTTCATTCCTTTTTCGCTGTTCCATTCAAATACGTGTTCTTTATCCTACAGTAAACCTGGGGCTCAATGTCCTTCTTCTATAAGGAGGTACATGTTAATTTCTTATGCTCAACCACAGGCAAAGCAAGAATAGAATATGTCTCTTCATAGGACACATATGGAATTTGCCTTCTCCTCCTTTGGTAGAGGTACTTCCATGGAAGCAATTGCATTTCAGGGTCTGTGGATGCTGTATCTTTTGGGTTACCCAACTCAAACAACCATTGTGGTGTGGCCATAAATTCTGCAAAAGACAACAGAACCCATTAGTAAACCAACAATAAATTATTCCTAGCATGAATCATAGATTTCTATATTTCAGAATATTTTCCATATTCTGATGGATTGGTCTTCCCTGGAAAATTCCGATTCAGTGAAATTAAATCATTTTTCAGGAACACATTAATTTTGCTGAAATCCCTGACAGACTCCAGTTTGCCAGCTGGGCAAACTGGGCTTCCCTGCTAGTTTAATAGGACTCCCCACTCCTAGAACAAGTTGAATCCATGATCTGGTGTGATTTTTTGTTTAAGACATTTAGCCAGCTGGTTCTGTGGCTTGGAATTTTTTTAATATTCCATTTCATTCTCCCACAACAAAAGATTTTTAAAATTTCCATTCCATGAAGAAGCTCAAATTTATGAATATTGTTCAAATTTAGGATAAACACATTTTTATTGGAAGGGAAATTTATTACTGAAGGGGGCTCTGAGAGTCAAAAAAAGTAAAGGTGTTTGGCTGCAAGTGCCATCAGCTGGCAGATTTTACAAATTCCTTATACAGCTTTATCAGCAAGGTGTGTACTTGTCATCACTGTGTAATTCTATGTTTAATTTACATGTGTATCTTGAAATGAAACCTACTCAGAGAAAAAGTAGATGTAAACCTGGGAATTAGTTTTCACCTTTTTAAGGAAAAGAATAGAGGGTGTTCTTGTTTTTAAATACTCACGTTATGAACTGTACTGAGACCATTAATGTTGTCTTTTGTTTTCAATATTGAGTTTAATGCTCTAACTCTGTTTAATTAAATCCATGTGGAGTGAACAGTGACATTCAGGAAGTAGCAAAGTTTTTGTAGAAAATCCATTGAAAGTCATGATAAATAAAGTGTTGGGTACTACTTTAATGGTTAATTTTGACAGCTGAGTACTTAAATCCACAATGTCATTGTAGTTTATTCTACCTCAGTTGTAATGTAATAAACTTTGCAGTTTTTTAACTGCAGTCTTTCATATGTTGCAAGATATGACAGATTTCCAATGCCTGCAGTTCCTGTTTTATCTTTTCTAAAAATAAATAAATAAATAAATAAATATATATAGTCAGAGACAGACCTACAATAAAACCAATGAAACTCTGAAGTTATATCTCACACATCTACATTTTTGTCTCTGTCCCTTTAGAAGTCACAGGCAGGAACTCAGGAACTGAAGACTCCAGACTAAAGACTACATGTTAAAATAAAAAAAAAGACCATCACATCTTCCTAAAGTCATCATGAAAAACAGTTAATGAAGAAACTAAAGGAAAAACCACATGATATTTTTTTCAATATTAATATATTTTAACCTTGAAGTTTTTCTGGTGGTTTGGCACATGGGAAGAAATATCATATTTATCTGATGTAGACATGAAGATTCTAACTTGTTGTGAGAAACAAAATGAGCATTTTTACTTTGACATTAAAAAAAAAAAAATCACTCATGAGAACATTCTACGAGCATAGAATTATAGTTTGATTAAAACAAGGGGAGAATGTTACTTGGAAAGCAACAACAGAAAAGTTTTAATATTTGCCAAATTCTATTTCCCCTTTCCCCTGTTTATCATAATAGTATCAAGATGCCAAGCCAGATGTTTTGAATGGCTTCACAAACTTCCTGGTATTGTTCTCCATAACCATGAGGCAGGAGTTCAGTCCCTCAACAAGATGTTGTGATACTCTGGCTGGCAATGATCTGAAAGTCTCCACCCAGTTGATTCCTGTGGCTGGTTAAAAACTGTTACTGCTCAATTTCTACAAGAGCTCCAGACAGATGCAACCCATCCTATCCTTGCTGCTGGGTCATGAACTCAAATAGGTCTGAAAAATAATGCTAGGTGTCCATCCCCATTGTTACGCATCTGTTACAATGTTCCCAGGTACATAAGGACTTGTTTTGGTTTAGTGTTTGTGTATACACTCTAGAAAGGAAATATTTGGACTCAGTTTAGATTAAATAACACTGGACTTACATATTATTTCTGTAAAGACTATAAGAGTAAACAGTAGCAGTGTCTTTTCCATGCAGTACAGAGGGAATCGATAACGTACATAGTTAATGAAATGCATCCTCTGGTCGTAATTGAACAGCCATTCAAAACAGGATTTTATGTATGTACACTATTGCCTCTACATCTCCATCTGTTTCAGACCTGGTAAGAACAGTAGCTATTTTACTGAAAAAGAAAAACAAAACCTATTTAGAAGTTGAGAGACATCTGGTCTGATTCCTCTGTCATTGATATGTACAATCCTGCAATGCTGCTGACTAAATGGTTTTCCTTTCACACTAAAGTGGAAGTCTCAGAATAATATAAGCTAGTTAACCCATCATTTTTCCTTGTTGGTTCTTCCCTTTGGACCAGTTATAGAAAATTCTTACATACCTGCCATGCTCTTTATAGCCTTCATATGAGAATGGAAATATACAAAGCAGTAATACAGCAAAGCATCAAGTCTAGGACAACAAAAGTAGGAAAGCCTGGTTATTTTTTTAGTAGCCTTGAACCAGTTCTTTTCTCTGATCATTGAAACACTTCCTACATCATTGGTGCAATAGTTTTTGAGCTGTTTCCTTTCAAAGTGGCTTTAAATTTAATATGCTGGAAAAAATGACATTGTATGTCAATTTAAGCAGGACTGGATGGGTTTAAGACTCTGGGAATATGTCTGTTGTTTGGGACATATTAGAGCTTACCTTGTTAGTGCTTGTTAAAACTGGAGCTGATGTCAGTTCTGGAAATAATTACAAACCTGATGAAACAAGTTAGTAGTCTCTGAAATTATTCCAAAATGAGATATCAAGGGAAAGATTCCATTTATAAAGACAGTAGAGAGAATCTTTTGTATCATAAACAGTGAGTGCATATGAATAATCTTCCTGATATCATTCAGCATTGTCAGAAAATTTGTTGCTCTTTGTATCTTTTTTCTTTATTCACACATTGCTATCTGTTTATCTGTAGGAGGAGTGGGAGGTGCCTATAGGTTTCTTGCTATTTCCTTCAAACCTGTCAAGCCTATTCTCCCAAGGAGCTATGCAGAGGGCTTAATTCTTTCATTTCATATCTCATTACTTGATTTGTGGGTTTTCTGCCACTTGTCCAAGATAAATTTTCCTAAGTTTCAGACAACTGTAATGGTCTGTAATTGTTCTTATCCCCTAGCCCAGAGTAAAACTAGTGAAAGGTGCTAGGAAGGTGAATCCTTTGAAAAAATTATCAAGGGCAGCTATAATTTTTCTAGGTAGAACATTTGCATAGCTCTTTTCAACCTGTCAGTGATGAAAACCACAAATATGTTTATTTGCTGTTGGACTTGATGATCCTAAACGACCTTTCCAACCTAAATGATTCTATGATTCTATGATTGTACCACATATGCAGTAAGTATCCTGCATGAAACACTATTTCCATGTCGGTTGCCTGATAGCTATACAAGTGGCCACTGTGTGTGTCCTATAAAGTTGATCTGCTCACTAGTTTACTATCTTTGTAACTCATGTGCTCATAACTTTTATCAGGATTTCTCAGAAAATAATCTAGTATTTTTTGGTGGGATCTATATTTCCCAGAGGTGGCAGAAATGGGATGACAGCTATGAATCACAAGCTGCTGTACAGCAGCTCTCTGTTCCAGTAAACAAGGATGCTGACATTATGCTAAATGTACCTCATCCTTCAGACAGCTGAAACTAAAAATGGCAAGGACACCCAGAAACACCAAGGACAAAAAATATTTGGCTGTTGCAATCTGAATTGTTTTACAGAGCAGAGCAGCTAGCTGTGTTGTTATGGCTGGTGTTTTATGGGTCACCTCTGAGAACTGGTTCTGCCTACTTTAGACAATCATCCATGATTTCTAATACCAACCAAAATATTCCTTCTAGTAGAGAACATAGCTGGACAAGTTAATTTGGAGGCTACATGCTACTAGTATAAAAACAATAAAGTAAGAATGGCAGTTTCACAAGAAGTGTAGTAAATTTGTGCAAATTATGTACCATAGTTTTGTTAATTGATGCTCTCACCTTATAGCATTGCAAATAAAATTAACAAAATGGATCATGGCAAACATCACAAGCCCAAACTGTCAGTCAGCTTTGTCCATAAGTAAAAAGAATTACATTTTTCACATAATATAGTACCTGACAGTCAAAATAGCACTAATTCTTATTGAATCCAATCATTCATTTCTTACTGATAGATTTGCTAGAATTATTTAGTTTATGTTCCTTTCTCACATGCCTCACAATAATTTTATGCATTCAGAAAAATGTCAGTCCTGTAAACTATTTAATAATGCATAAGTTTATGCAGATATATGCGTACTTTGAGATTGTACCCCGTGTGTGCAATTTTGGGATTAAGTTGTAACCTTTAAGGAAATCTGGATATCTCTTTTCTTTTTCAAATCAATTCCAATAACATTCTTCCATGCAGCAGATGCTCGAAGGATATTATTTAAAAAGTTAAAAAGTGTCTTACTTGCTGTAAGTCATACTACAGTGGTCTGATCCTGGAATGCACTGCAGCACAATGTAATATGTCTGCATCCTGAAGGTATAAAAGAAAAAAGCTCCAACAGAAAATGGTAAGCCAAGTGTAATGATGAATTGTGATGTAATGATGAATTGTGATGATAGGAATCCCTCTGATTCATGCCTTCAGATCCACATAAAGCCCCAGGAAAAGTCATTGAAAGTCCATTTTCTCTCCACAGTTTTGTGGATTAATTTTTGTCAACAAAATTTACATTGAGATAAATTTGACTAAAAGACCACAAAAGGAACAGCTGACAGTCTTCCATGTTGCAAATGTTAGCAAGCAATCTCTAAAAGCTACTGGTTTATAGTAGGTTATTAAAAACATAGGCACTGAATGTCAGAACATGATGCTGTCATTGAAGTGGTTCTTTGAAAGGGAATGGGTAAACATTTGCTCATCATGTTCAGCAAGCATCATAGTAACTGTGGCAATTTTTGTCTATCCTTGTAGTTGGCTGTCAAAGATTTTGAATCTAGAGGATGAAAGCTATAGCTGGAATTAGATTGCTCCATTGGTGGAAAATATCGCTTGGTGAAGGATGGGTTCTCTCTCACCAAGAGACATGTTATTCTGTTTTGTCAGGTTCTCCAGCACAAAATCAGTCTCATTTCTGCTGTAGCTGAAAGAATTTGCCTTCCTAACTTGGTCTATGCTGCCTAAGAGTGAGACATCGGACATGAACAATCAGCTTCTGCCAAAATATATCTCTAACCAGTCCTTTGTCAGCCTCAGAAATCTGAAAAATGTGACTGTTCAACAGTCAGTTTGCACCCCTCTGCTTGTAAGATCACAGACAGCTTTGCCTGCTTTTGTGTTTTGCACTACTCTACATGAAGGAAACACTACTGAAATATGCTCGGCTTCTAAGAATCCTCAAATTTGAAGCACCATGCTAGGGCTGTGGCTGGTCAAACAGAGAATGTATTTTTTCCTGGACCTTTGTGGGAAGCCTGTGCAAACACAAGGCAGAAACTTGTTGATCCCATAAATCCATCACTCCTCCTGGTTTTATAGAGATAGGAGGTACATAGTCCATGCACCTCAGTAATGAGGAGGAGAGGGTATCTTAGGCAAATTTTACACTGGAATTAAGATAAGGGAATGGTGCCCTTCTAAGATGGAGTTCCTTACCAACTTAACGCGTTTGGCTTTGGTTCCGTTCTGTCACTACAAGATCAGATGGGGTGTATCATGATCACTCATGCTGGCTAAAATGAGCATCTCCTGCAACCATGCAGATTAAGGCATGCATTGGGCAATGCTAAATTGTTGCATAGACTCCAGGTATCAGGTCCTCATGTTTTTCAAATTTGCCATAGATTATGTCTGAACACAACTGTCCATTCGATGAGAGTCAAGCACTTGAAAAACAGGGGAGAAGTACTCACAATCCTTCTACAGCTTTACTCGCTGTAAACACTAATATGTTGTTATGAACATGAGTTCTTAAGTAGAGTGAAGTTCTCTACTGCCAGCTCCAAGCTCAGATTTTAGGGGAAGAATTAACAAAAAACATGTCAGCACTGTAATAGCTAACTAACAATGAATGAACATCTAGTCTAATGAATGTCTTCTTTTAATCTATGCTGTAAAAATGTTGTATTGCTGCAATAAAGGGAAAATGTATATTTATCTTCCATGTTGTACAATTTAAGCGAAAAGTATGGCCTTTTAAAGGTATCATAAAGTTTTACATTGGTCTAGGTTTATATGGCATTCCATGATTAGGGCATTTCAAGTCTTCTTTTTAGTTCCTTTTCCATTTCTGTTAGTATTTATTTTTCAATCAGCAGACTAGCTTTGCTCTGAAATAACCCTGATTTGGTTCAAGTCGACTTTGTTTCCTTTTGCCTTCTCTTTATGACTAGATGAAGAGCCATTGATTGTGTTTACTATGTCTAAACCTCCCGTTAAAAAGAAACATCTGGAAAAGCTAAAACTTCTAGTAGAAATTATTGTTTGACAATTGTTGGCAGCTGAATATGTTTACAGATAAAAGGCATGGGTGTAACTTTCCATATAAAATTATTTTCTTAACTTATGAAACTGAAGATGGAACTATCCCACTATAAGAGCATAATGATTCAGGAATCTGAACCAGAATCACACTTAAGATAAGTATGTGGCACTTGTTCTGCTAAGCCTGAAGCTAAGCCATTGTCACAACTTCAACAGCACTGATATATTTGACCATGGAACCCAGTGAATTACTCCTGTAGATTGCACAGATGCTTGCCCACCATAGTGATGTCATACAATCATGTTAATCATGTCCAGAGTGAACACCTGAAGGGAAAGAGAATATGTAGAAGAGGTGAAAACAGTTATCTATTTTTCACTACAAAACCTCACTTCTTCTCAGTCCTTGCATGAGGAAAAGTGCATTGCATGTCTGGGCTGGTTCCTGTTCTTGTGCATTTTCAGTATTCATTATACAGTATGTTGTTAATCCTTATAGGGTTTAGGAGGATTTAAATTCTATACTACATTTACGCAGAAGAAGAATAACATTTAGAAATCAGCCCCAAATATCTTTACAAGTAGTTTGAATATTTCATCCTGAAATATTATGTATTTTTCATAAAATATTATTGAAATTGCCCTACAATTCTCCTGAACTTAACTTATAAAACGGAAGCTTTCATCAGGGCAGCACATAAATTTATTATTTGCGGACTGACCAACTAGTTTGTCATTTATCTTTCTGAAGTTAGGCCTTGCCTGAATGTAAATTTGTCAATTATTTTTCCTTGCTTTTAACTAAGTACTGCATCCTAGTGAAACATCTGCACTGTGTTGGTAACCTGGTGGCCAGTTATTTGGTTAATATGAATACAGTTTAAAGATATCCCCTTTGATATTTTTAAGAAAAAAAACAACAACAAAACCAAGTTTTAATAATCTGCTTATGTTGCCTCAGAGAGTACACCAGCTTGTTGAGAAAAACAAAAAGTATGAATTACTTTTGAATGTCATGAATTAATTCTTCAAATCTTACAAGGCTGACATTCAGCTTTGAGAATATGTCACGGTCCCCTCTCACACTAGAGGAACTTAACATAATTATTCTCCCAGATGATATTGCTAAATTAGAGGGGGATTTAAAATAATAGTCCTGCTTTTAAACTATTTTTCCCCTGTTAATATGTGATTTCCTTCAGGTAAACAAAGCTATGTAATAGGTACTTTATATCAACTCCAAATGTAATCCAAACAGAGGTTCAGACACCTTCACAGCTCAGGTTTTAATGCTGGTTTAATTGAATTTTTAGTTAGACAATAGTCCTCAGAGGGCACCCTGCTTTCACACTGTGGTAGTTTGTATTACTTTTTGTAGTTTCAACTCCATTTTAAATGCAGGCAGCCTTTTAATCAGTCAGACTTCAATAAGCATAAATGTGAGAAACTCCAACATATCCAGTTTGATGAGACAATTTGCCACTTACATCTAAATATCTTTCACAGGCTTTATGATAGAAGTGGAAGTGTTAGCTGAACCTGTAATTGAAATGAATTTTGAAGTATATTTGGGGAAAATAAGGAATTACTATCAACATTCAGATGTTCTCTTTTTCTATTTGCAGTGGTTGTTTTTGTGTAAATCAGGGAGCTCAAAAATGTAAGGAAGTGGTGACCAGAATGAAAATGAATTTTATTTTTTAAAAGTAGGTTGTAAATTTGGAGTCTGTCTCATGCTTTATTGCATTAAAAGCGTTTATAAGTTAGGAATCTATATGTAAGTATGGATTTAAGTTGCAGAAAGAAGTTAGCTTGTGAAAAACTAATAATTCCTTCAGTATTGTAATATTTTGAATCAATATTTCTTGATTTTCCAAGGAATTACATACTACATAAAAGGAAAAATATACAGTCCTAAGAGACTGTTGGAGGAGAGTAGTTTAAGTTATTTTTCACTGAATGCAAATGAGACACAAAGAAAGAGGAGAAAAACTAAATTTTGTGTCAAATGGGAATTTCTTCACCTAGTCATGTCAATTAATGCTTACTTTAGTAACCTTTTAGTCTCGGTAGCGCTTGTCAGTGAAAGTATGTATTACGAAATAGTACTATTTTTGTATCACTGAAAAGGTTTAAATATTTCAAACAGAGCTCAATTAGGGAAAAAAACCTGAAAATTTGGCATATTTCTCATAGTCAACTTCTTATGCTCTCCTTGTTGTATTTCTATTTATTTCCTCTTTCAAAAAAGCTTCATTTAGAAATCTCACCTGCCTATGGCAAATGACCAATGCCATATTCCCCTTCCTTCCCACCCTCCTGAAGCTTTCATTGTAGGGTTGAGAAATTTTTATAATCAAAATAGGAGGATTTTGTAAATTTTCCTAAGTTTCTCTCTGTAGCATGGAAGTCTGTTGTACTGTTGACTGTGGTGAGTTGACACTGGCTGGTTGCTAGGTGCTCAACCAGCTGCTCTTTCATTCGTCCTTCTCAACAGGATAGGGTAAGAAAATGAGAAGGAAGAGCTTGTGGGATGAGATAAGGACAGAGATCTTGATGACTTATCGATTACTGTCACTGGTAAAACAGACTCAATTCAGGGGAAATTAATTTAAATCATCAGACATTGTGGTCAGTCCATAGCAGCTCCTGACTGCCACTCCTTCCACTTCACACTTTTCCTCTGCTTGAGCATGCACTCCTTCAGTACTTCAGGATAAACCTGCTCCATCATGGAGTCCTTTCCATGGGCTGTAGAGGAAAGTTTGCTTCAGATCCTATTTTGAAGAGGATGAGTACATATATAAATATCAGGGGGCAGGGGGAGAGAGAAACTGCAACTAATAAGACCTAAGAGACATGGTTGTACACAAACTGCTTTGAAGTGTTAAGCACATTATGAACTCTACAATAGATGGAAAAATAAGAACAGAAGACCTAGAGGGGATGAAGTGCTGGGGCCTGGGCTGTGGGACCCAAGTTGGAGCTGACCTATGGATGAGTCACAACCCAGCAGAATGTTTTGTTCCCAATGTAGTTTCAGGCCCCAGAGGCAGAACTTGGCCCACCTATGTGAGGCCCTGCCTTAACCCATGAAGGTGATTGTGGTTGGGGTGATGAGCGAAGCCAGGACTATATCAACTGGGAACTGACGTGTTTGAAGAGAGTTCTTGCTGAAGAGAGTTCCTGTTGGGGTCAGTTGGAGGAACTTCTTGTTGGAGGCAGCTTGCTGAGCTCTCTCTCAGTGGTGTGTTCCCCCTTGGCTCTTGTGGTGGTTAATTTGAGATGAAGAAGAGCAAAAAGAGGAAGAATATGTAAAAGATGAAGGTATGCTGAGGGGATGCTGCTGAGTTTCTTGTTGGCCTGTGGAAGAAGAGAGCTAGCAGCACAGGGGATTAAGAGGAAAAGTAAAATAAAAAATGGGAGATGGTTTTCTAAGGAAATAGAGAACTTAGGAAAGGAGAGAAGACAGTGTTGAGAACAGTTCAAAAATTCTACAGTTCAAAAATTCTACAGAAATGGGTGAAGCTCTATGTGTCCTAGGATATGAGGGGTGTTGCTGAGCTAAGCTGAGGCTGAGAAATCAGGAGAAGTGGAAAGGAACAGACAAAGACAGGAAAATAAAAGGAAGAACAAAAATTAAAATTGAGAGGAAGAAAATGGAAGAATGAACCACACTCATCTTGCCCAAAAAGTACCTGTAGCAAATATTCCTCCCTTCAGAGAGAGAAAAATGGGACTTAGATGTATTCGCAAGGCACAGGATGAACCCAAAAACACAGGCATTGTTGCTTCAGTCACTGTTGACCTGTGTATGTCATATGATACATTCAGAAGGGCCCTAAAATCTATGAATCTTCATAAGATGTGTAACTTGATGACAAAAATAAATGCCTATTTGCAACTGTTAACAGCCTTTTAAAACATTAGGTTGTTTCTTAACATTTGGTAAAACAATTGTCCTATTTTTAATAGAAAAGATATTAGCTGTAATTCCATCTAGAAGCAAAACAAAATATATACTTGTATCCTTTACAAAGAGAAATGGTCATTTAGCTCTCTCTACAATCATTGAATCATAGAACCATAGAATGGTTTGGGTTGGAGAAGACCTTAAAGATCATCTAGTTCCAACATCCCTGTCATGGGCAGGGACAATGTTACATCTGGAAATCTTTGAAGAAAAGCAAAAAACCAAATTCCACACAAAACCTTTTCTCAAAAAGAATAAATGAGATCTGACTAGTATCTAGTTGCAGGCACAAGCTTCTTCTATTCCCTTACACAATTTGTACACAGTCCCATTTGCATATTTCAGGAGGTAACTAAGACTGTCTCTTATCATTTGCTCTAGGAGTGTCTCTTTCTTTGGCTTTTTATCTGGCTCTAAAGATAATGAGTTTCATAGGTTTTCTGCATTTATAACAAAAAATTTCAGTATGTCTTCAGGCAAGAGTAACACCATGTGCTGGGCAATTTGCTATAAACTGAACTACACAGAACCAGGGGCAGAACAAAATGGCCATATGTATAATATTGGCATTGGGCTGACAGAAACCCTGAATAACTCTCTGAAAAAATTACCACATTGCTATTGTTTTTATTCTCTTTAATTTGTTGCTTTTCTTCCTGTTTGCCACTTCCCATTTTTAAGTGAAATATTGTGGCAGTGAATTCTCAGGTCCTTTTGGCTTTCCTATTTGTTTGCTGAGGGTGGTGCCTCTTTATTTTGTCAATCTCTCTCTACTTCTTACTGTCCCTTTATTTTCACTTTGTTTTGACTATGCTAATAAAGAGAGCTCCTGAACTCCAAAGAGTGTGTTAAAACACTTGTGTTCACATATAGAAATTTTTAGCTTGCTTGAACTGTAGCTCTATGGAAACACCAGATAAACACTCAAAGTGAGAATTAAGAGTCTGCACTGAGAGGACTTCAGTGACACTTGCAGCATAGATATAAGCAAAAGCATGTCCCGAAATGCTTTACTAATGTGTCAGTGAATCAGGCAGAGATTTACTCATTTTCTTTTTTCAAACATAGTAAATTAAGCAGCTTGAAGTTCACCTGACTTCTAGAACTGTAGCCTGATGCAGGACATGTAAATAAGTGCTTCCATCACAACTTCTTGTGAAGCTCACATAGGCAGTAAATATCCTCAACACACAATGACCTGAGTTCCTGTACGTGCTTCTGAAGGCCAGGTGCAGTACAAGCTTCTGGGAAATGGTAAGTTTTCAAGAGATAAGACACTCCTGTATTTGGAGTCATAAAGTTTGTTTTCACTAGACAGAGAGGTAGAGACCCAATATTCACACCTAGTTCACTGTTCCTGTATTCTGAAATCATATGATTGCTTTAGATTCCTGGAAGCTTAGCAATTCCTGTGCAAGGTGCAGAGAAATCTGGTTTTGATGGACACTTAGCCATTATCCTTCCAGGATTTTTGTATCAAATTCTAAGCTGACTGTGAATTGGGAGTTAGGAAACTTTCTCCCATTTTCTTTAAGCTGTTCACATCCCTTTAAAAATCACTTTTTAGAGCCCATTGAAAATTTTAATTGATCTTCTAAGGAAATAGAGCTGATGAGAATGCACTGCTAGTCTGTCCATTTATCAGTTTCCTTGCTTTTCCATCAGCCAATTTCATCCAAATCAGATGAGGGGAAAAAGTATCAGAGACATTCAGATTCTGTACTTTTAAAGAAAAACATCATGAATACTGAAAGTGTATACTGCTCTTGCTTAGCCAGTTGGAAGCCAGGAGAGGAAACTGGGACATTCTGGTCCAAGATACAAGAGGGAAGTGATGCCTAGTGGAGGGTTTTTTTAAGGAGTTTGGTAAAGAAACAAGACAGAGATGGACAAATGGATTACTCTAGTGGTATAGGACAGCACAGATGTCAACAAATACATAGGAAAGCCAGATTTATCTGTTCTACTGTTCATGGAACAATTTTTTCTTTATGTCATGAATGAAAACACATTTTCATTAAATTTCCCTTTTTCATGCTAACAGGATGACTTTTAAAAATGTACCTATGTGTAACACATTTATAAATGAGTTTTTCAGTGTAGAAATGCATAAAAAAGGAGCTAAATCTATCAACAAAGTCAGCTGGTCTCTTCCAGAGGGACTTGGTTCTAATACAAATATATTTTTTTCTCTCATAAATCAATAAAAGGATGAAAGATATGACTAAACATAAAGTGAGGTCTCTGTTTGTTTTTCAGTGCAGCCTCTTAGGGTAAAACCTTTCAGGTCAATATATTTTCTGTAGTGTAAGTCCATGATAAATTATGTTAATAATTAGGAGAATAAGGTCTCATATTGCAATTTCTTGTAAAATATCTGTAAAAGTATTTAACATTAATTACTCAAAGAATAACTTATTTTAAAATGTAAAACAAATTGTTTAGGCAGTTAGCAATGGATCTTCTAAGGATGAAAATTTAAAACCAGAGATACTCGTTGTAAGCTAAATAATGTTCTAAACTCAAGGATGAAATCCTCTACCCTGAGTGCACAAAAGTAGATTTCTCACCTTTGCAGTTCACACAATTTCAGGGAATCATTATTTCGTTGCATTTTATTACATCTTTAGAGGCTGAGGCTAAGGATTATCTGCAATAGTGAACCATCATAGATCTCAAACTGTTGAGAATATAATGATCTCCAAGTTCTGAAGAACTATTGCACAAGTCAATTGTATAGTGAAAGTATATGGTCACCAGATGGTCTTATTTGTTTGCCATGTAAACTGGCAGTACCACACAAATTATCTCCTTTCATGTTTTGATCTATGAACGTTGCATGGACACCATACGAGCACTAGGTTCTATAGCCAGTCTATCATCAAAAACAAGCACTTCATTTTCTCAGTCTAGTTCCTTGCATTTTCTTTTACAGTAAGTCCAAAGTTAATTTCCCTTTTGACATCAATATCCTATGTTTTATTACTTGTTCATAGATATCTCAGACAGATAGTTAAAGAAAATAATTCTTTTTCTTTTTTCTTTTTGGACTAGTCAGATGGTATGTTACAATGAGTGATGATTAGAGAAGCACATTGACATCCTTTATTAACATTCTGAGTTCCATAACTTCTATTGGAATTTCAATTTCAGGCAGGATTTCTAATATGTTCTTCACAAAGTTCCAACCAAGCTGCCCTACAGTGAACTTACATTAAAAAAAAATATATATATATAATTCATTTTTTTGTGCTATAATCTTATATTTTATGAATGCTTCTTTTGTCTCCACAGTTTCTCTTGTATTCTTTCTGTTCTTGATATGTTTGAGGAAGATATATTAGTTCTTGCCTTTTGCAAGCTTTTTTCTCAGACATGTCTTTGATGTGCCATATTCAAATTTTATATTTAGCCTGTTTGAGTATATGGTTCTTTCTATTTCCATCATTTTNCCAGGCAGGGTAAACCCACCACATTGACACAACTCGGATTTCTCCTTATCTGCATATCCCCTTTTACCTAGTCTTTTTTTTCCCAGTTTCTACTCTTTCTGTGCTGGTTTATTTGGAAGTAGTGAGAAAATATAATTACAATAGAAGATACTGTAATGAACAAGAGCTGCCATAATTTTAAAAGAAAATATATACTAGAGTTGGGTAGACTGGATGGAGATTCATTTCATGTAACTGTGTTTTTAAGAAGAGTCTGGTTTGCTTGGTTGTCCTGGTAGTCTTCTTCTACAGTCATGGAAGGCAGAGGATCATCTCCAGAAGATGATCCTTCATATCCAGAGAGACGAGTCTTGGAAGTGCATAATTCTCTGTGTAAACTAATGATAGAGTCTAGGAAAGTGGGCTGAAATTAGGGTTGTTTGAAGTTACGTAAGATGTGGGGTCATGACACATAAGTGTCAGTCACTTCCTTATGTGTGTCCTTGGATTGATTCAGTCTGAGCATTGAGCTGCATATGTGATTTTCATTGGCTTAGGTAAAGTTATAGAGTGAGAAATTACAATCTGTTCTACTCAGTCTCTTAATTTTCACCAGATACATCTCTTTCAAAATACATAATTTTAATAGTTTAGTTTTATGAAATTATTTACTTTTTCAGCCAGTCAGCAGGTCTAGTTTCACTGCATATCTCCTAGTGAAAAATTCCTTGGCTGTTGACACAAATGGGAACAATGCAATTCAAACACCTTGCTAAGAAAAATGGGTGTCATTTCTGTCAGCTGTCAGGACCTTATATCATGAATAAATCCTGAGGAGAAAAGTTTCCTTTCTGCAGCTGCTCCTAGGTGTCTCAGATTCTCAGCCTGAGAAGAGCTTTTGTTCTCTGTCTGTGTTTTGCAGTCATGTCAGCTTCATACCTACCGGTGCACAGAGAACCTGGGTACAATGAATCATTCAACCCTCTGTACAAGGAAGGAAATACTTGGATGGGTAAAGGCAGTGTAGAGTTTCACTTAGAGCTGCATGTATTCCCTGAAACTTTATTAGAAAAACAGTGTAATGCTGTTTTTAATGTGTTCTTTTTGTCACTCAGAAACACAACACATTAGTAGTTTGGAACTCCCAGGCACTAAAAATATTTAAGTTACATAAGCAGATTGAGAGGAGGGCTGAATGATACTTTCAGACTGAAAATATTCTTAAGCATCTTTCTACTGCTCCAGCTAAATAGTGTAGCTCTTCTAAAGGGCAGAGCTATAGACACTGAGATAGTAAATCTATACTAGAGAGTGTAAAAAAAGAAATTGAACCAAGATAAATATTTGGACAGATCTGCAAGTTCAGGAAAGATTTTTTTTTTTTTTCCTGAAATAAAGCATGCCATAGAACCTTAGAATTTTTCTTTTTCTTTTCTTTTTTTTTTTTCTTTCTTTGAATTTGTAGGTATTTGCATAGGCTGTTTTATTAATTCTTCATTTTTCACCATTAGTAACTTGTTTCAATGAGAACCTTTTTAGCTGAATTTTTACTAGCATATGACATCAGGGAAGCACTGGCATAATATATCAAAGATTTTATTTTAAAAATGCCAATCACAACAAAATCTTTGAAAGAGATTTGTTTCTTAAAGTTCTGTGCACAGTCAATAAACTACATGCTACGAAAGGGAAGCTATAGCTGAAATAAAGCTTTGAGCAGTATTTATAGGCAAACCAAATAAAGTGAATGTCTGTTACTTGCTCTAAATTTAAACCAGCCCTCGTTCATAGTTTCAGTCAGAAAAACCCCAAACCTTGCTAGAAGGGAAGAAAATCATATGTAGCCAAATTAACCAGAATAGCTTTAAAACCAATAATTGTACAACAGAAGGGTCTTGGCAAAAAGTGATATGTGAAGTTAAATGTAAAATCTCCAAATTAAAATGAAAAAAGATTAATAAAGATGGTCCTAATCAGCAGCAGACATAGACATGAAATAAAATTCAGATGGGCACAGGATATAGGAAACTATTTCAAATATGCTAGCACTTTAAAATGTCAGACAGTTTGAGACAGTTATGAAGAATTTATTCCTTGGTTTGGAAGGCCTAAAAGGCATGCAATAAAATTCACAGAAGCACTACTACAACAGAGTAGAATAGCAGGAGTCATCAAGTGTAACAGTAATATAATCCAGTATTTAGCAATTTTGCATTTTTATAAAGAGGATGATTAATGGTTTTGTCTTTGCATTTGCTTTTATATACATACAGACATGCAGAATCTATACACAGATCAGAAATTCAATGCAACATGGAAATCTGGTCTATTTGAAATTAAATAAAATAACCAAAATATCTTAAGCCTCTGGGGGAAAATTTCAAAGGAAATATTTTGTTGTAATGTTAGCCTGGTAATTGTAATTTTTAATTTTCAAGAACAACAGCATTAAATCTCAAAAAACCACAAAAGCATTCAAAATTAAAAAATAGTGAATGCTTCACTGGAAATATTGAAAAAGTGTTGTCAGAACATTGAGATGCAATTTATCTCAGAGCATCACGTTGATACACAATTATCTCTAATGCAATACTTGAAGAAGCCTGCGATTAGACTTTAATATAAGTGCTTGTAGAGATGTATGAGCAGAATATATATATCTATATCTATATCATCAGTATGTTATATGCTAATATATTTTGCTCATCATTCGGTATATGTGCTGGTTTCAAGGCTCTTAGAGGTATGATTTGAGGAGAGCTGAGGGCTGCTTATTTCTTAGAGATGACAATTTTTGCTCTAATTATAAGATGACACATTTAATGATATCTCTAAGCACTTCTAGTATTTTCCTTTTTTTCTCTTCTAGGGTAAATTGAAATTACTTCTTTCTTCTTCCTTTGAATTCTGGTATCTGGCAGAAGCAAACGATTTAACTTGATGACTTCAAATATTTCAGACACATGTGAAGAGCCTAATTACCTGCAGCTCCTTTTTTATGAGCAAAACCTGTATATTCGTGAGCCAGCAAAGTGAAGAATAGATGGAATTTTACATGGAAAATGTAATCAGTTATATACTGCTGTAAGAACATCCCACTCTATTAAGAAAGAGGGTCCCTGGAATTATTCCATTTATTTTTTCAACTCAGAAATGTGGCAAAACATTTCCTCCAGACTGTGGAACCACTTGGGAGGTTTCCTGTTCTCTTGCTGTTCTGGGGGCATTCAGGTCAACACCACTATTTGCTCCTCCATTAGGACATGCACTGATTTGCATCCTTTGTTTCTGCAGATTGGCTGGGAAGAAATCTGTCAGATGACAGTAGAATCTTCCAACCATCATTCAGCTCAAGCTGTGGAAATCATTAAGGATGAGACTTTTTGAAACCATCACAGTGATTTAGGAACATGGAATTTTTGTTGACTTTTGAAATCTCATGTGAAATAGGGGTCATGTGTGTACCTACAAAAAATCCCTTCCAGAATTTTCCTGCTGGTAGTCAGATGTAGAATATTCTATATGTATTTTTATTGACAAGATTATTCAGGGTAACTAAAGTACACCACATTGTCACAGCTGAAGTGCACTTTTAACCAATCTGTGTCAGGTTCTAGGAACCTCCTGCCTTATTTCAGTCATATAAGTTATGTTGGTGTACATCCAGGATTTTGTAAAATCGATTTGAGAACTTTCGAGAGTATGTGGAGTAGCTACATGGCATGAAGAATATCATGCATTAATTAAAAAAAAAAAAAAAAAAAAAAGAGGAATTGTATTGTTAAAGTTGTTGGTTTAGCAGTTCTCAACTACTTTTGTAGCAAACCTAATTTCCAGGAGGAAGTTTCATGAAAAATATTTCCACTATGACAGCTAATGAAACACAGGAAAGTCGAAAAGTATTCATGCCTCATCCTCTGAGCAGCAACATTGGAGACTCGATAAATATCTTATTCTTTCAATGGCAAAATTCTCATGACTTCATCATAGCCAGGTTTTCACCACAAGTCCTCAAGGAGCACAGACCAAGCAGTTGTGCACCTCAGTGCTCAATTATTACTTTTCATTTTCACAATATTTATTGCATCTGAAATACTCTTTGTTCCCACATCTCTCCATCTGAGATTGGCTTTGCTTAGGTTTCATGGGATTGAACAGCATAGAGAGATGGAAACAGAAAATAATTTTTGAGGCAGAGCCATGAGAAAGCCAGGGACTTGGCTGCTATGGTAGAAGCTTTGTACAAGCCTTGTACATGTGAAGTATGCTTTTGGGAAAAAGTTACTATTTACTACTCCTCTCCCTCTATTTTGCCCTGGTAAGGCCACATCTGGAGTACTGTGTCCAGTTCTGGGCTCCCCAGTTCAAGAGGGCAAGGAAACTACTGAAGAGAGTTCAAAGGAGGGCTACAGAGTTGATTAAGGAACTGGAATGTCTCCCTTACAAGAAAATGCTGAGTGTCCTGGGGCTGTTTAGCCTGGAGAAGAGAAGGCTGAGGGATGATTTGATCAATGTTTATAAATAAATGAAGGGTGGGTGTCAGGAACATGGGGCCAGTATCTTTTCAGTGATGTCCATGATAGGATGAGGGGCAACAGACACAAACTGGAACACAGGAAGTTCCACCTCAACATGAAGAGAAACTTCTTTACCATGAGGGTGATGGAGCGCTGGAGCAGGCTGCCCAGAGAGGTTGTGGAGTCTCCTTCTCTGGAAAATTTCAAAACCCACCTGGACAAGTCCCTGTGCAACCTGTCCTAGATGAACCTGCTTTGGCAGGGGGGTTGGAATTGATGATTTCCAGAGGTACCTTCCAACTCCTACTATTCTGTGAGTATATGATTAATGAAATTAATGAAATCAGAGTTGAGTGTAATGATTTAAGATTTAAATTCACAAACAAGTTCTCACGACCGCTATTGTTTTTAAGTCCAAGTGCATCAAAAAGGTACTTCTCCATGTATTGGACTGCACAGATTGATGTCAGTTTTTTCTTTTTTTAATCAGAATTCCAGTATATTTCTAGCAAAACCTGTTTAATATGAAAAGCTGGATAGCATCCTATTAACTAATAAGAATCTGAAACTGGCTGTGTCTTTATTCCCAGTTAACTAAAACACAAGTGTGTCTTTACTCTCTCTCTGGGAATAAATATTAAGTGTATATGTCAGGCACTGTACACAAACTGCTGTCCCATTTGTATTTGGCCTATGGCATATGAAATCAATGAGACTCAAACACAGCACAGCCACAGGTCCCATGCCACACTGCATTTCTCTGGCTATAGAAGGAAGTGGGCTGCAGGAAAGGAGGTTGTAGTGAGGCAGGGGTTGGTCTGTTCTCCCATGTAGCAAGCGATGAGACAAGAGGAAATGGCATCAAGTTGCACCAGGAGAGGTTCAGGATGGATATTAAGAAAAATTTCTTCACTGAAATGGTTGTTGAACACTGGAACAGGCTGCCCAGAGAAGTGGTGGAGTTATCATCCCTGAAGGTATTTAAAAGATACGTAGATATGGCACTTAGGGGTATGGTTTAGTGGTGACCTGGCAGTGCTGGGTTAATGGTTGGACTTGATGATCTTAAAGGTCTCTTCCAACCAAAATAATTCTATGATTCTACAACACCAAGGACCTAGCTCAGCAGCACAATAATCCATCCCAGAGAAGAGAGTAAGATCATGCAGCATTGTATACTAAAACTCACTTGTGGATTTCTCTCTGCTCTGCAAGCCCTCCAGCTCACAGCACAACACAAGCCTGAAACATCATTCATGAGAGTGTGTTACTCTTGCATGTTTAGGGCATTTGTGACTAGTGAAGCCCTTCTGTCCTTACGGTTCCTCCAATATCTTGTCTATTTAGAGGATTGTGTGCCTGGACAAGGATCTCTCCTGCAGGATCTGAACAAATCTGTTCTCAAAGACAGATTTTGTTCTGAGAACAGTCCTTTTGATAATAACAAAATTGATGACCGGCAATTCTGGGACCTCTTTGATACATGATGTGACCCTGCTACTGCATTCTTCACGACAGAGAGAAAAGAAGTTTCCTAAGGGAAAAGAAAGACAAAGTGAACAAAGTACAATCGAGGAAAAGAAGAGAAAAAAAGTGGTCATTGTTCTTGATTAATTGCAGATTTCTCTTCTCCTCCTCTCAGTTGTCTTTTATGCATTTGTAATCCTCAGATTTGCCAGGTACAACTAATAAGAAACTGTCCCTGTTTTATAAAAATCTGTGTGTAAGTGGAAGTTAATGAGGTGGAAATGAGTTATCTTCAGCAGAAATTTTTCCAAGTTTCCATTTTTACCAGCAAAAATACTGCAAAGCAGGATTAACTACCCTAGAGACAGCTCTGCTACTGCAGCTCTGCAGGGCTTGGACCTAGTCTGGAGCCTCTGCACATGACTATTTTGAGATAGGTAGACAAACCTCTCATCCAGCTCCATCTTGGTCACCTCCACTACAGTGTCTCACTACACATGAGGGTGTATACCTTTGTCCTCTAGTCATGCCATCATGACAATGTGGCAATATGACAAAAAAAGCACCTTCTAATCCTGCAGACAAATCCTGTTGATGTCCTGAATGAAGCTCAGAAGACATATCCAGATTTCATAGATGCTATCTTGCATCAGATTCTAGGAAACATGTGGCCCTCTGGTGATGGGAGCTTAATGGTGGTGCTTTTAATATATCACGCAAAAAGGCAAGCAGTCCCAGCATCTACAGATGCAGGGAGAAGCATAGTCAGAGCACTGGGCCTTGCCTTGAAAGGATACATTGTCCCTGTCCTCACCAAGTCCTTTCTTACAAGCTTGTGATATTGCTGGCATGAGCGTTAAGAAGTCCTTGCATTAAGGAGATGCAAGGAACCTTTCTTTTTTCTTCCCTACAGATGCATGTCTCTGTAGGACTGGTTTCAAATAAGCTTAGGATTTTACAGGTCTGATCTGAGCCCAAGACTGCAAACATTAAACAGGCAGATCTCCATGGAAGTCCAGTAACAGACTACTGGCTGAACCAGTTTCCATTTGGAGGCTGGTGTAACCATGATTCATGTGTGAATACAGACATTGTATCCACCAGAATGAGGAATATGCAATGCTTTCTTTTTAAGAAAAAAAAAATAATAAAATGGCACATAGCGCTTTTGAGACATTTTCTTTGCAGATTCTGTAATGCATTTAATGAGATTGGAAAAATAAAATAAAGTAAACAAACAAGTAATGAGAAAAACAAAAATCTACTGTAGATTTCAGCAACTTGTAGGATTAAAGGGGTAGTCTCCCCTTTCATCACACTGCCCACTTCAACCTGCTTGCTCACTGTCTGCCAGGAAACTGTTTAAAGTTCCTGTGGCTTGAGAAATGGCCAATCTTTACAAAGAAGGAGATTTTTATCTGACCAGCCAAGACCTTAGAATGTCAATACTTGGCTCTGACTAATAAATAAACAAACAAATATGTACCCTCACGCACACATCATCTAGAATGGCAGTCTATTGCTGAGTAGCTAGATTTCATTCATAAGGGATTCAAATCCTGTTTTGTTTAAAAAATGAAAATTCCTTCTCAGACATAGTTATTTCCAATGAACTGTTAAACTGAAGTTTGCTATAAGTGTTCGCCATACTACAAAAATACTGAACTGTTACATTTAATTATGGTAAAACTCAATATGAAATACAAAGACAAGGAACAAAAAGTACTAAAAGGAGCTCAGGAAGCCTGCAACCTTTCATCTTTCTGTTGAACTTCAATTTATTCAGAAGTTTAGAGTCAGAATGATGTGTCTCCATCTATTTCCTAAATGACTTGTGTACAAGCTATGATTCTAATTGGGTAGATAATTATAGTAGAACTCTTCCCAATCATATTGACTTATCTCTGATGGAGCTATCTAGGCTTCTTTTGTAGATATTAAACAGAAGTAGGATATAACTGTTCAGCTCTGTCTCAGTAGTGTTCTTAAGATGAGGTAACTGTACTCCAGGTATAGGTATATATATATAATTGTACTCCAAGAGGTGGTATCCCCTCTCCAGGAAGTCTAAACAATGAGGCTTCACTCTGAAGACTCCTACAGTTAGAAAATTATACCAGGAGATTGACTGGTCATTAGGATTACAAATCTGTTTCAAGAGGAGTCAAATGAAGCATTGAAATGTCCATTGAGAATTCACCTGGGAGCAGTTCAAGAGACTCAAGGGTCTTTTACCCCTGCACAATGGGTAAAAAGAATAGTCTTCCCATGCTCTGGAAGATCAGCAGGGGCAAGAAATAGGAGGAATTCTATCCTAGGACTTCTCCACTGAGCTGGGAGAAAGACTGAAGGCTGGACTCACCACAAAAGGATATTTATTTGTTCAGTTGTCCTCTCACTAATACTCTTTACAGTGAGAGCTCCTCACTTCTGCTTAACATCCACATCTAAAGCAGCATCTGTGACAGGACATGTGGATTCTGAAAAGTTCAGTTTTCTCAGTTGTATATGGAAGCAGGTAACTGAAGAATTTTAGAAACTTGGAATTTGAAGGCCACGGGGAACATAAAAGATTTTCAGGTGAGTTATGGAACTTTCTGAAGTGAAACAGCTTCTAAGGGGACACCTTAAAAGAGACCCCAAAACTCAGCACTCAGTAAAACAATGCAACTAACATGGGAGTCCATCTGTCATGTTGAGGAAAAACATAAGGTGAATCACCATTGCCTTGAGACTTTCAGTCTTTTTGGACTTCTAGAATTTTTGGAGTTGGATTAGTGCAGAGCCAGGGCAGCCCATGGCAGAAAGAGACAGCAGAAACTTCCCTGCTTGGCAGTGAGTCTCCTTTCTACAATGAGGGAAGCATATAGTTTGTATTAGACAGGGGGAGCAAAACTGCAAGTTACCTTTCCTTCAGAATACCCAGCAAGGGGCAGATTGATCCCAGAAAAGGCAAGGACGGTCCTTGAATTTTTGGTGTAGTCCATGACACTCAAAGGTACTGCATGTTGGAGAGATATCTTGAGAAGAATAGCACGGTGGCCCAATATGTGCTGTTTCTTTGAATAAGATAAGCACTTTCAGCAATATTACTCCCATTTTATTAACAGAAGATAAAACTACACATTTTCAAACAAAATGTAAATATTTTCCTTCTGTTCCCTTCCCTTTTAAAATATTTAACATATTAAGTGGGAATATTTCAAAAATATAAAAATAAAGAAAATCCAATCCACAAAAGAAATGTTTTCATACTACTCAGTGCTGAGGGCAGAAGGGAGTAATTTTTCACTTTCTCCTGCCTCACAATTAAATCTTTTGAGGCGGTAAGTCTTGCTTAAATTAAAAGATGAAGCACGCTGTAAAGGAGTGCTAGTTGACGTGCCTGCTCTGTCTTTGCAGCACACTTAATCTATACCAGGAGAGAAAATTTGTAGCCCAGTGAATGCTCCAAATCTCTTCCACAACATACAGCTACAGCAATGCTATTTGAAAAGCAGAAGTGTCTTAAGAGACCAATTGCAAAATTTTGCAGCATTCTCATAGGAGACAATAACTTTGGCTGCTCTTTTGTATTTGCTTCTCCAAGATGAGAACACACATGACTGCATCTATCTTTCAAAAGTTTCACTTCTGATTTGATGTGCTTTCTTGATCTGGCTTAAGTTTGCACCTTTGCATTCAGCCCTTGTCTAATTTTATTTTGAATTCTTTTTGATTCCTTTTTTTGTTTTTCCTGCAAGTTTTTTTTTTAATAGGCAGCTGTTCTCCATTAATCTAAATGAAAAGAACTTTTTTTCCTCTGCTTTAATTATGTTCAACTGATGTTTTTGATTTATCTTCTGCTTCAAAACAGTATCTGTGTTATTTTAAATATCTACATTTCCCCAAAATATTGATTATTTGTAATATATATTTCTTCAGTTCACCTGGTAGCTGGTTTTTATGCACACTTTTGTAGAAACACCACTTGCATTTCTGAGGCACTTAGTATGGGATCTGAAAACTCAGCAGCTAATAAAACAGCCAGTTTTGGATAATGACCAGTACAGAGAGGCCGCATGGGGACACAAGGGGCACTAGGGAATTTTTACTTCTTATGGATTGGAAAGAAACGGAAAAGTTGGATAATCACTTATTTAAAATTGCTTGTGATAAATTAGGTGACGTTCTGGGAGGAGTTGACAACATTGTGTCATTTCCATTGTGATAGTCAGTTTTGAAGTAAAGCATAAATGAAGGAAGAAAACCAAGAGATTTGTCTCATATGTGCTTGATATGTTTCTGACATAGAAATAAACCAGCCTGCTTTGAGGGAGGTGAGTTTGCATCAGAGAAAGCATGTCAGTTTTTATGATCTCCAAAAATACTGAGCTGTCATTGATGCCAAGTTTTCAGCTCCTTTTGTTTTCTTCAAATGCTCTCACCTTCATGTGTTTTTCCATGCCACTCCCAATGGAATTATTTTCTTATTCCAGAACTTGAAGATCCTTTCTTCATTTAGGGCCTGATTCAAATCCCATTTAAGTCAATGGAAAGAGTTTCATTGACTTTAGTAGGCTTTGGACCAGTCCTCACATTCCTCCAGAATACACTTTTCCTTCCATGGTGCTTACGGAAAATAGTGTCAGTTTTGCATAGTGCAGGAAAAAGAAGAAATGTAGTGGGCCCAACCTACATGGAGAAACTGTCTTGGCATAGATATAGGACTGTTTCTATCCCTAAGTAGCTATATGTAGATTCACTCTATTTTGGGGAAAAAGAAAAAAAATTATCTTTTTTTTTTTTCCTCCTTATGTGTTCGTTACTCAGCTATGGTTATGCTGATCAATCAAAGTAAACAGAAGAGTCTCAAGATGTCTCTTAACATATTCTTATCAGACCTTTGTTTGTATTTTTTAATCTTATACACCATGGGCTTTCTGTCTTTTGAACACTGTGAATAATCAAATAAGGAAACACGTAAAAAGCCTGCAGTTCAAGGCTTACTTTGATAGCCACCAGTCTGGCTGTCTTCTGTAGCACCTGGTGATGCTTGAGAGGATCTTGATCACTGACTTTTCATACAGCTGCTCCAGCAAAATGCCTTTGTATGCCTCAGTCCATCCTTCCTCCATAAGAAGATGTTTTATCTAAGATCCAGTGACAGTACTTATGCTCCTACTGAAATCACAAGGATTTTGGAGCTTAAAGGAAAGTGAAGCAATATGTCCAAGCACATGCAATTCCACATCTAGCCAATGTGGAAATGGAGATCTTAGAGGGACAGCATAGAGGGCAGGAGATAAGAGTAGGCAGGTGTCAGTGGCTTGCTAGCAACAATCGTTATGCACAAGCAGGTAAGCAGAATATGAATATGGCCCTAGGAATCAAGAAATCCCTCTGTTGAACATTGGCCTTTATTTCAGGAGAAGTAATTTTGTAGGCTTCATCTGGCATCAGCCTTTAGGTTTTTGCAGTACTGATGATTTGGGCAAAGTTTTTGTGGAAGTGAAAAATGAAGCCACCATCCAACATACTTCATGAGTGCTACATTTTGGGCAGGAGGACTGCATTTACTGACTTCCAAAGTAACTTCTTTATTACGAAATTAATTTGAGACTAAAAGCAAAAACTTTGATATTAAAGCAAAGACTTTGAGACAAAAAAACTAAGACCTCAAGACTACTCTGAGATGCAGCAAATATACTAATTTATTTGAAACAATCAATTCACAATAAACCAAACTAATCTCCTGCTAGAATTCCTAATCAAGACTTTAGTAATTCAGACCTAATTGCTTGACATTTTACATGGATTTATTGACTCTTGGAAGGTAAATATTGATCTATATTCTTGTTTGATAGCTCCATTTCCATATTGTTCCCCTTATTTCTGCTTCAAAAACTGTGAAATATTTGTTAAAGAATTTAGAAGAAAATATTAATTTCTCATCACAAAGCCTTGAAGAATGATGCCTTAAAGACAGAATCACAGGAGTTATTATATATACTTGTTGTGGTTTAAGGTT
>VYZX01011257.1:0-10869 GCA_013401335.1 Brachypteracias leptosomus | reverse complement strand
ATACACTAGAAAAGATTTACGGGAACTATTTAAAACACATACTAACTTGATTTTCAAGACTTAGGAACATTTATGGGTGTTACTACATATGTAGCGTGACTGAAAATCAGGGCTCTTACATTCGCATGCTGAAATAGATAAAATTTTAGGCTTCTATTTTTATGATTTTTGCCTTTGAAGCATAAAATAAAAGCTAGTAGAGTTAAACCCAAACTTTCAGGAGATGCTTATTTAAATGGAAATTTTAAAGCAATGCATGAAAAGATTAAGGTATTGCTTTATGTGTACAGAAGGTTAGCCTTGTGTATTGTGATCAGAGGAAATGTATTTCTCTGCTCTTTTTGACATTGAGTTACTAATAATGTATCTGCTTTTTAGATTCTAACAGGTGAAGACTGGAATGCTGTTATGTATGATGGCATAATGGCATATGGTGGCCCATCATCATCAGGCATGATAGTCTGTATATATTTCATTATCCTCTTCATCTGTGGTAACTGTATCCTTTGCACTCACTGGAAACATCTCCAAATGGGGTTGTGTGCCAGGGACATAGGCAAAATTTCTCTAGGAGGGAGTGAATTGCAATGGACATACAAATGCTTTCTGCATGTGCTAAGTCCTCTAAGTAGATTTTCCATTGTATGCTCATTCCCCAATGAATGAGACTACAGTGATCTGTGAGTCCATCTCCAGCCACCACAGTGGATCTTTCTTTCTTCCTTCAGTGGGAAAATAACCCTATTCTACCTGCTTGCTTCTATTTGACATCTCCTCTTTGAAAACACATGGATGTAAGCCTGATCTTGTGGCAGTAATTTCCTTTTCATCCTTTTGATGCCCTGTTAATTCTGACACACACTGACAGTGGAGCCAGTGATCCACTGTATAGTGCAGGGACCAGATGAGAGAGATCTGCATGAAGAAACACTGAGTCAGTTAGGATTAAGTCTGCTGAAGCATCCTCCTTTCCTGCCTTCAGTGGAAATACTTCCTTGGCCCCATGTGGCATCAGAAACTAATGTCATTCTCAGACATTCTTGAAAGGTCAGGAGGTTATAAAAGGGCAAACCCATTCTGTTTTCTGTACTATAAGGTACTTGTATCAGTATTTGTACTTAATTGATATGGATTGAAGTCCAGAACTTTATAGAGATTGTTGTAGACATAGAAGGTAACGCATTATAAAACCAAATTTTTCAAAAAGCCTGAACAGTCTTCACTTTTAATAGACAATGTTTCATATTTGAAACTTGCTCAGGCTTTCATAAAGTTGAATTTAATTTATTTTAAAAATATGTCAAGTATTCTGCCATTTTAAAATCAGTGACCCTAATGGATCTCTGCTCATTTTATACTCACTATTAATCTAGTCTATTAAATGACTGTTATTTGCACTACACTTCAGCATCACAAATCTCTATGCTGTAGGTTGGGAACATGTGTTTTACATCTCTCACAGTGACAGTGTTTATGCTGATAATAAACCAAACAAGTGTAGTAAGGCATAATGTCCTTAAAATAATTTGAAATAGATATCTTGCTAAATGTATTCTTGGCCATTGCTGTGGATAACTTGGCAGATGCTGAAAGTCTAAATACAGCTCAGAAAGAAGAAGCTGAAGAAAAAGAAAGGAAAAAGAATGCGAGGTAAAATTGCATGGGCATTTTGAATAAGCAGGAGAGGGAAGGAAGAGGGTACTGAGTTCTTTCATAAGAATATTCTTTATATAAGTGTCTTTACCATCTTCAAAATTTGACTCAGAAAAAATATTTTACCTAGATATTAAAATAAGACTCAATTAATATGATTTTAGATAAAAGTTGGGTAGTAATTGGGAAAATGGGGTGAACTAAGGACATAATGATAAGCCAACTGATACTTAAACACTGCAATGGTAGGATTTATTGCACAATTAGGACAAGAATGTATTTGTTGTTGCCAGTGCACAACTCCCTGTGGAATCAGTTCTCTAAGCCTAATATAGACAAGAAGAAAACCTTCCTTTGAAATCAGTGCAGGCCTATTGAAGTCAATGGAAGTTGTTTATATGAGTCTGAGTGCACAGTTTATCCCTTTAGAAAGGAGTTATGATCATGCATTGAATTTTTTAGGGATTAGCTTCTGGAATTATATTCAAAATCATAATCTTTTAAATGGATCATTGCATTCAAATGCAATAGATTTTATTGCTTTGACACCTGCAACTGTGCAAATAATTTTAAATATTTTACTATATGGTTTTAAGTGTGCTCTCTTAAATTTTCATAGAATGGGATAGTTCACTTAAAATCTTCTGTCTTTGCATGATGTGCTTTGTAATTATTATTGTATTGTTTTGTAGAAAAGAGAGTCTGGAAAATAAAAAAAGTGAGAAGTCAGAAGGTGACCAAAAGAAGCCCAAGGATAGTAAGGTGTTTATTTTAAAATTTGTGTCTTTTCTAAACAGTTTTACTGATTTTACTAGGGAGTACTTTTCAAGACTGCTATGCATTGTACAATTTCTTTTATGAACCCATTATCCCTACATTTTTTTTCCAGGCAACAGAAACTTAGTTCTGATGCTTTGCATCCTCGCAGAATCTCTTAATCCAGAAAATCCTTTGGGTTTCAGGATATTCGAACAAGGGAAGCTCATAGAGCATGAAGTAGTTAATGTTAGAAAGATCTGACATTATTTTAGAATCCCTGTAGCTATTTTCCTGATAAATCCAATAGAAGAGATTAGTGAATGATAAACTCTTAGTAGAATGTTCCAACATTCTTGGTAATTTTTACCAAAACCTTTTAGTTATATTCTCATTGTGATCTACACAGTCAGAAGAATATGGATACTATAGAAAAATCCTTTAAACATGTGTATTAAACTGTTAGTTATGCTCTGTTCACAGTTATACTGTTTCAGAAAACTCACACTAAGCATAGAGGTTGCTTCCCTGGCTTCAGAAGCTTATTTGTTTTGCTTTGTTCTGAACTTTATACTCCAAGCTGTATTCAAATTTATGTTTCTTCTTGTGCGTCCCTTTCATTGTTGCAGGTAACAATTGCTGAATATGGAGAAGGAGAGGATGAGGATAAAGATCCCTATCCACCCTGTGATGTACCAGGTATGTGAATACCAGCCAGAAGACGATGTTTGTTTGCCAAAATATCCTGAACTTGCTCTTGCTGAATGCTGAATCAATTCCTTTGAAGTCAGTGAAGTTGTGTTCTGTTATCAGTGGATAAATGGGCTTGTAAGCTGCTAAGTATTATCTTTTCCTGCAGCTTCCTAAACAGTATAAACAGCATATGAGAGTTAATACTGTGAGCCTGAACACTGCTGTGGTAATAATATCTGGATGTGAGAGCAAATTCTAAACTTTTCTGAAGTGTTTGGCAAAAAAGGACATTCCGGGGCTGCTTAGGTTTGATCAATTTTGTCTAGGCTTCTTCCAGTCCAATGAACATGCTTTTCTAAAAATCAATTCTGTCTGATTGTCTGGATGCCTATTACAGAAATCTGCCCTACCTTTTGAGCAGTCAGTGCTCAACCAGTGCACAGAGCTCAGCACCCCTAAAACAGCACAAGCATGGACTGATGGTCAGGGACTGAGCTTAAGTGGGGCTCCAGAGCCCATGTGCAGGGCTGGGAGTGGAGTCTCCACATGAGGCTGGTCAGGGCCAGTAGAAGCTATGGGAGTACTCAGGGCACTTAGGCACACACCTATATGTGCCTATAAGCATATGTATATAAGCTCATGACAACTGTATGGATGTTCATAGATCTATAAAGCCATGTTATGAATATGTATTTCCTATAAGCCATATATATTTTAATACAAGCCATGTTTTACATTGTTATGAACAAAATATCAACACTTTTTATTTTGTAGTAAAATAGTGTTTAATTTAAAGTAGGTGAAGATGAAGAGGATGAGGAGGATGAACCAGAAGTACCAGCAGGCCCACGTCCCCGTAGAATATCAGAACTAAATATGAAGGAGAAGATAACACCGATCCCTGAAGGGAGTGCCTTCTTCATTTTCAGCAGTACCAATCCGTAAATATAATTTTGAAAAATACTGGTTTAGTCTACCAAGGTTTAGCAATGCAGTGAAGAACAGGCCTCCTTCCAGTGAGGTTAGGAATAGAACTTCAGTATCTTCAAAAGGGGAGAGATTGGCTTCTCTCATAAGATTTTGTGAAGGACTTTGTAAATTCAAAAGAATTTGATAAATATACTAATTTACTTCCCACTGTTGAACATAATGGCATTTTATACATATAGTCTGTCAAGTCTGCACATGTCTGAAAAGTATTGTTTACCCTATTTTAGCTACTTAGTATGTTAGTTACTGGATATAAAAGCTGTGATGTAAGATCTGAGCATCTTCTACGTCAGATAGGATTCCTAGTAACCTCTGTGTAGCAATACAGGTGAGGAAGAGGGAGAGAAAGAGAGAGAAAAGAAGAAGAAAGCATGTGTATATTCCTTTGAGGCAACAGCATTTTCCCAGATTCAAGCAAACACTCAAGATAAAGACAAATTATTTCAAAAATCAAAACCAGTAATAGTTGGATTATGGGTGCAATTGGAATCTTTCACCACTCAGTCTAATCCCAGAGCATTAGAAGTTAAGTTCTTACTGATTGTTGGATGGAAGTGAACAAGTGAACTGAATTCAATTCCTACAGACTGAATGTAGCTGTTACATTTATACATAGCAATTTCATGAACAGTCTTAGAAGGGAGCTTAAGAGTTATCTGGCATGGGAGAATGCTGTCTTCTCAGTGGTAGAGGTCATCACAATTAAGTGTAGGAGAAGGAGTGATCATCAAGATACGATGTTTCAGGCTTGTATCTTATACATTGCATGGGTGGTCTAAAGCTCTTCACAATTTTCAAGAAACTGGAGAGAGAGTTGTTTAGGAATTTTAAGAACACGTATGCCGAATGTGAAAATGTTAGCTTGGTGAACACATCAAATTGCTTTCGTCCTCAACTAATGCCACATATTCTCTGGCCGAAGTGGCCATCTTACCTAACTAAGACACATTATACTGAAGTCACCTACTTAACAGGAGAATAAATTTTCCCCAAGAACCTTCTGATTCTTTAGCAGAATTTAGATAACTTTAGTGTTAGTCAGTTACAATCCCAATCCTGCCTTTTTGCCAATTTAATCCTGGACCTACTCTACAAAGATGCTCAATAGCATGTGTAATAACTGTTGGCTTAGTGACTCTAAGCATATGTATGTTTCTTCATTTTGAATCTCAGCAGCTCTATAATCTTCAGCACACACTTGTCCTGTTATTCTGTAAGAATATCTTCCCAGGAGATTCTGGTTTGGGTTGAGTCTCCAAGTAGCACAATGAGATCTGCAGCCTAAGCCACATCTCATCAGATGAATATTTTTGACAGCTTTAATAAGAATCAAATCAAACGGGGGATCTGAAATGACTTATTACCTAGCACTGGTCCTTTGACATTGGCCTCTGTACGTGCACCGTGGTACCAACACTCAAACTTGTAGTGGAATTCAAAACCCATTGAAAACCAATAGCAGCTTGGAAATCCTCTCTCAGATTCCTTCAGTAAATGCATCTTCACTTCTTACAGCTGGATTGGATATTCTATTTATTTAATTTTTTTATAAATCAGAGCAATAGCTTTAGCATTTGCACTGCTTTCAGCTGCTAATAGTTGCATTGCTCTGTTACTGTTGGTAGAGTAATAGCAAACATGTTGTATATTAGCCATCTGTTGAATTTTATTTGTACACATGGTGTATTTTTGTATCTCTTCTTCAGAATTCGAGTGGGATGCCACAGACTCATCAATCACCACATTTTTACCAATCTCATCCTTGTCTTCATCATGCTGAGCAGTGTTTCCCTGGCAGCAGAAGATCCAATTCGCAGCCACTCTTTTCGAAATAATGTAAGCCCTTCACTTTTGTGTCTGAAGATAACTATATCCTCACAGGATAACAATCCTTTGGGACTAGTGTCTGGTTTTTAATTTTCAAGTTAAGATACTTTCCTTTTCCTTTTTTAAGTAATACATTTAATTTTTTTTTTCTTTTGAAAACAGAAATCTTTAAGGCCAACTAACTTTATTGATGAGGCATCATAGGTATTACAACCATTTTTAGTATACATAATGATCTTCCCTTGTTAGCTGTAAATATATGAGAATAAAATATGCTCGAGATGAGTGTAATCTTTATAATTTCCATGTTTTTTCATAGTTTTCAGCTGATGTACTTGATATGCATTTCCTGAATCAGTCTTAGTGCGTCTGTGTTTGACACTGATTTAAAAATGCCAGTTAAAATTATCACTGTTTAAAACATGTTGAGAATAGACTATGACCTGTCCTCTCTTCTCCTTCATTGATGCTATTTTATGGTATCAATCTATTAATGTGTAGATTCATAAGGGTATTACCACTTCTTTCAAAGAAGCTGGTGTGGCCACACTAATAGTTTGAATACCACCACATTGGACATGAAGATCCTTGGATTCCTGATTGGTCATATCAGAAACTAAATGAGTGTCATTTTTTTCTCTAAACTCCCATGTAAGACAAGGATCACAGCATGCCCAGCTCTTGCCTTGATTTAGAATCAAATGCCATTTCAACTTATATATAAATCCCAAAATTTGGAAGTGTTTCTGCATTCTTTTTTAGATGTATTTGTAGAAACAAAACTCAGAAATGTCTCTAAAAATGTATCATATATGGTGAGTAAAACATCTGTGTTCTTCTAAAACAAATTCCTGAATTCCCCGTTTTAAGTTTTTAATATAGCAGAAGACTTGCCCGTTATTCAGGTGCACAATTATGGACAGAAACAAAATTAAATCCCCTCTTGTGAGCACTAATGTTTGTCTTACACTTGTTGCACTTGTAGTAGTGGTGAAGCAGTCCTCTCACGTTGTTGTGACTTGTGCATACTTTAGATTGGGTATGAAATAGCTGAGATGATGCAACTTGGTAATAGTCTGTGGTGACTTTTGGTATAATTTGATAGAACTTCCAGGCCTCTCCTGTCTTAGATATAAATTGATCTGTTGAGATTGCCACGGAGTTAGAGAAACTTCCACCTCTTGTGATGATGATGAGCCTACTAGGTCAGTAGAGGCTGTATCCCTCTAGTTCTTGCTGGTGTAGGTGCAGCCTCTGAAAGTCCTCTTTTGGCTCTTGACATTCTCTGAACATTTTTTCAGTAATGTTAGTGAAAACCGGAAAGCTAAAACTTTCTTCAAAGGTAACAAGAGGTCAAAGAACAAAGACACTCCTCATATACTATTCAGTAGAGCTGTGTGCTTCCCATATCTATAAAACTGAACAAATGCAATCTTGTGAATAAATCACACTAATGAGTAAGAAAAAGAGAACTGGTGGAGAATAGTGAAACTGCTGTTGTAGAAATGGCTTGAAGGGCTGATAATCATTTTTGTAACTAGAGAAGTACTTGTAAAATGTAACTGGAGAGTGGTGGTAACTGAAACAATTATTCCTGTTTGGGGCATAGGTAAAACATGTGAGTCATTTCAAGAAGGCATTGCCCTCTTTTTGAGAATTATTCACAAATGCACCAGACCTGCATATTTTTCTTGTTACTACCTTGAATGATCATGTTCTTTCAATGAGCCACCTCAGAGAATGAAAGTTTATGAACTAGAATGCCTTTAAGTATTTTCCTTTAACTCTAGAATTAATTCTTTCCTGATTAATCTTTGTTAAATGGCTTTAATATTTGCTATTTTTTCAGCCACAGCAAGGAATAGAACATCTTCAACTGAACACAGGGGAAAAAATACTGCCTTTTTTATGACCTAATAGGAATACTCTTTGTGTGTTCTCTCTTTATTTCTCCTTCCCATTTTATTAGTTGCTGAAGCTCAGGCAACAGCTTCTATGCACAACTGTTTGCTAGCTGGATTGCTGGATTCTTGAAACTAAACTAGTACCCTACTGCAATGCATGTTAGTAGCTAAATTAGATGCTAGCAGTATGGCCACCTTGAAAGAGTGAAATTTTGTTTGTACTTAAATATATGGTAGCTGTCCTGTCAACAGCAGTGAGGTCAATATCACATCCACAATCTTTTTAAAAGTTTGCATATCACTATGCAGCTGTTGTGGGTTCTTTTCAATTTCCTACAAATAAACAACTGCTGTATTGGAGATGTACTTAAAAATAAACCTCTATCAGCTTTCACAGGTACTTTCTTCAGCCTTTAGCAGAGATACAGAATCTTGCAAAAAGAATAAATACTTATTAATAATATTTTTTTTTATACCAAAGTGAAAGTTGATAGAGGAAAGTCTGAACTGAAAGAAGGTAGTGTTTACTTGGTCCTGTTAACTCTTTAGTGGTGAAATCTAATATCTAAGCACAGTGGCATCTGATAAATTTTTAAGTAAATGGTTGCACGATAGCTGGAATTTTAAACTACTTTGTCTAAATTCCTCATCTACCTACTTAGATTAATTCAGGTGTTGTTGTGTATGTGGTCTAAATTGTAAAAAATTATTAATAGATGGATTTCTTACTGTGGCACGTATTACCTTGCAGATACTTGGTTACTTTGACTATGCTTTCACAGCCATCTTTACTGTTGAAATCCTGTTAAAGGTAATGCATTGTTAATTGATCCTTGTTAGCTCAAAATCAGCTTTAGCAATAATGTTTGTAACTTTTTGTTTACCTTCCAGATCCTAGGGTATGCAGATTATGTCTTCACTAGTATGTTTACATTTGAGATCATTTTGAAGGTAACAGGTTTTTAAAGGAAGTTTGTTTAAAAGGATTTTCCTTGTGTGTCACCTGCCAAGAAAAGGCACTTGAAGTGTTCTTCGCCTTTTCTCTAAGCGATCAAAGCTAAACTTTTTCTAAAACAGAGAATTTTTTTATTTGATAGTTCCTCATAGTTTTGATTGGTTATTTTTTACCATTGGGTGCATGAAGAAGCTGATATTTTATCATTACATCAATTTAATAATTCATTTTCTACCCTTTTTAAACTTAGAGTTGTCAGAAAAGGGAAAAATAATTCACTGCGCATGAGCTTTTCCTTCTCCTTGCTCTGGCATTTCCAAAATAGATAATAAGTCTTTTAAGGAGGGAGCATGTAATTTCTCTTTTCTTTTGCTGAACTATAATCACAGAGCTAAAATAGTAGATAACTATTTTCTTGCAATAGGACTTGCAAGATACCTTGCATTTATCTATCTACATATTAAGATACTTTGCATTTATCTTGGGCATACATTTAAATACACAGAAAGGCATAAATATGCTTGCTTAAATGTATTACCCATGCATGAGTCAAAAATTGGCCATTTAATGTATAGTTTGTGTACTGATTATCAATATCCATGGGGGTTACTCAAATTTTAAATGTATGAAGCTTACTCTGGCAAAGAAGCCATATAACTGAAGATTAGGTTCACATGTAATAAAATGCTGAACAAAGAGATCAAAATTTTTCGTGGGAATTTGTGAAATATTTTTTTCAGAGATTTACGTGTGATTCCTAAAAGTTTCATGCTGTGCATATTCACCACAGCTTTTTGATTGAGTAACCCTGATCTATAAATTTAAAAATTTCTGGTACACTAAAAATCTGTACATAAACTTTACATTTCCAGTTGAGAATTATGCTTAACAAAATCTCTTCTCCCAGCTTTTGCTCATATTGCTGTTCATACTCTTCACAATGCAGTTTGATTAACACTAATAGATGCAATATTTGGGCTGTTTACAAGATATACTGTACTGTAAGTAGTAGGCTATTTTTGTGCATGCTAATAGTCTCCCAGACTTAGGTTTATTCCCTTATTTCTCATTTTCAGCAGTGAGGAGCTTGCTATAGAATTGATTAGAATGCTACAAATACTGTAAGATTAAAAGAAATATCCATTTTTTTCACCAATAGAGAAAGGCCAAACTATAAGAAAGAGCAAAGCACTGAAGAGAACTGTAGCATTAGGTCAAACTAGTTCCCACCTCTGAATTTGAGAAGCCATGCAAAATACGTTACTACCATTTCCGTGACAGAAGAGAATTGGTGAACTTCCATATGCTCTGAGTAGCAGGTTGTATAGCTCCTGCAGTTCCAATTGTGTTTGTCCAGGAGACAGAAGAATTATAAAGCATAGCACAGAGAGGCATAACTGGGCGTGTTAAGAAAAGCAACATTCCTACTAACTGCAAAAGATTCTGGCACCGAGTAACTCAAGAGTTGTCCAAGGGGTGTAGGATGTAGTCTAAAGCTTGGGCTGCTGAAATATGGCATTGTAAAATACTACAAAGAAACAAGAAGCCCCATCATAGGCAAAAAATTTGATGCTCCTGACTCCACTTTCTCCAGGAAGCTCTGCCCTGCAGTGCATTTTTTATAAAGGAAAATAAATTGAACCATGAAAAATGTAATGGACAACCAGAACATGACACACGTAGGTATACAGTGCCTGCTTTACTAACATGTCTCAGACACTGGCTTTGCTTGCTTATGGCTGGAGTCCTCCATGTCTTCCATGCTGGGTTTTGCGTTGTGCTTTTGATAGTATGTATAGCTGGCAATAGAAGAAATGAACCTGCTCAGTGCGGGTGATATAACAAAAGGGAAAACAAACCAAAACACAAACTCAGTAACAGAAGGAAAAAGGAACCAAGCAGTAAATTCAACAACAGAGGGAGAAACTAACCATACCCCGAATACTACCAAAGCCATGCACAGACCACCCTGGCAAATGCCAGAAAGGTGCATTAGCAAAACATGATACATTCCAAAGAAATACATGATTAAACTGTNGAGCTAAAAGTTCTTCTTGGAGGCTAAGCTAGTCTTGCCCTTGACCATAGTAG
>VYZX01011255.1:25747-42494 GCA_013401335.1 Brachypteracias leptosomus | reverse complement strand
CGTAGGGCTACAAAGATGATGAAGGGAGTGGAGCATCTCCCTTATGAGGAAAGGCTGAGGGAGCTGGGTCTCTTTAGCTTGCAGAAGAGGAGACTAAGGGGAGACCTCATTAATGTTTATAAATATATAAAGGGGAAGTGTCACGAAGATGGAGCCAGGCTCTTCTCGGTGATAAACAATGATAAGACAAGGGATAATGGGTACAAACTGGAATACAGGAGGTTCCACTTAAATATGAGAAGAAACTTCTTCTCAGTGAGGGTAACAGGACACTGGAACGGGCTGCCCAGGGAGGTTGTGGAGTCTCCTTCTTTGGAGATATTCAAAACCCATCTGGACATGTTCCTGTGTAACCTCATCTAGGTGATCCTGCTCTGGCAGGGGGATTGGACTAGATGATCTTTTGAGGTCCCTTCCAATCCCTGACATTCTGTGATTCTGTGATTTGATAATAAGATTAACTTTGGCTGAATTATTAAACTTTCTAATTTATAGTAGACATTTTTAAACTCTGCTTAGTGCAAAGGACCAAAAGAATTTGTGTTAACTTCTGGATTAGGGTGTATCAGACAATTAATCATATTTGTCTATAGAGAAAGATAGAAACCATTGGAAACTTCTTACTCATCAGGTAGAAATTCACATAAATGTTATAAATTTTATGTGACTGTTAAATAGAACAAATTGATTGTTTTTTACTTTTTAAATTGCTTTTTTCATAAGATAACAAAGGATATGTTAATGGAAATTTATATGTTCTACCTCATAATATTTCAAATATTAAATTTATTTAGTGCATTTCAAGCTAAGATAAATCTATTAAATATGTTTATCAGCATCCTCCAAAGGGTTTTACAAAGTATCTGTGCTTCTATAAGGGGAAAATAAAAAGAAAAATTACTTCCCCAAGAATCTTTAAACAAACACTACCTGAAACCAGATATTTGTGGATATAATTCATTGTCCAATTACAGAACCATAAAAAAATCTAGGATATAATAGACTTCCAGAGTTCAAATATTTCAAGCTTCTGTTGAAAACAGGGCCTCAGGTTAGGTTTTTCAGGGCCATGTTCCAGCACCTTGTCAGACTGAGTCTGGAATGTTTCTGGTGAGAGATGTTCCATCACTTCTCCAAAAAACACATGCCAATGATTAATTGTTCTCACAGTGAAGCATTTATTATATTCATACAGAATTTCCCTAAGGCAACTTGTGCCCATCATTTCTTGTCCTGTCATTGTGCATCCTTATGAAGATACTAATCCATCATCTCTGTAACTACCTTATACTTAATGAAAGAGTATTATCAGAATATGGTTCCCCCTCCCCACCCCCAACAGTCCCAAGTCATCTGTTCTCAAGGCTGAACAGACCCAGTACCTTCAATTTTTTTCTTCAAAAGTCAGGTTCTCAAGCTATCTCATCATTTTGTTAGTCTGCTGCTAGAATCTATAACTCTATAGACTCTATAAATGTCTCTTTTAAACTAGAAAGATCAGAACAGTTTACCTTTACAGATGTGGCCTATCTCATGCTGAGTAGCATGGAATAATCATATCCCACAATCTGCTGGGAGACTCTTTCTGATAGACCCCTGGAAGCTGTTGCCCTTTCTTGCTGCCAGGGCACGCTGCTAGTTCATTGCCTGCAGGAATCCTAGGGCCTCTTCATCAGAGCTGCTTCTTAGACATCAGTCCCTAGCCTATAGCTACAGAATTTGTAATCATTCTGTCCCAGGTGCGAAACTTCACATTTATTTTTGTTAAAACTTATGCAATTCTTGCTGGTCTGTCTTCCAGCCTGCTGAGATCACTGAGTGATTTCCCTCCAGCCTTATCTACTTCTCTTCCCAATTAGATGTCATCCACAAACTTGATGAGTGTGTATTCAATCCTGACATTCAGATTGGTCATAAAGATCTTTAACTGTATTGGAGACAATACTGACCCAAAGGAACTCCGCTTGTTTGATATCGAGACACTAATTACAACCACCTGTCAAGGTTTAGTGTCAGTCCACTAGACCTGTAACAGACACTCTCTGTTAACCCCTCTTTCCCTCCCCAAAAAAAGAGAATGAGAGAAAGACTTCTGTATTAGAAAAGAAAACTAAAACAGTTTTAACAAAGATAAGAATAGTAAAATGGAATATAAGCAAAAACAGTATTGAACCCATCCCCCCACCCCGCCTGATGGCAACTACACCACCATCACCACTGATGTGTGGAGGAGGCACTGGGAAAGTCCCAGACTGGGCTGAGCATCAGATGGCAACCAGTTTCAGGAGATGGATTCTGGAACTGGATTCCGGAACACATGAATTGGGACCAAAAGCAGACCAGAAGAGGAAGCCAGCAGAAAGAAGAAGAGAGCTTGATCCTTGTGATCCTTCAGCTTTATACTGAATACAACATAAATGGTATGGAATACCTTGTTGGTTGGTTTAGGGTCACCTGTCCTGGCTGCTCCTCCCCACAGGTGTGGTCTTTCACTTTCTGCACCCCTCAAAATGTGGTATGCAAGATTTAACAGGGACCTTTGTTTGCATTCCAATCCTTGGTAGTAACTAAATATCAGTATTATCACTACTAGAAGCAGACACTGTCTTCAAAAAAATGCTGTTAGCTTTAGAAAGTGCAGTTAGTTAGCAGAGACTCAGTTGAAAAGTAAAATCACTGAAGAGAATTGGTTTGGTTCTAACCCAAACCAGGACACCACCCTTTGAGCTCAGCAGTTTAGTCAGTTTTCCACCAATTTTGCTATTCATCTGTCCAGTCCATATCTTACCAGCTCATTAGCAAGGAAGCTGTGTGAGATACCAAAGAGACTAGTTACTTCATCATAACAGGCAATTGTGTAAAAATTAAAAAAATATATAAAAATTTAATCAGGTGTCACTAGCATTAATTTTAATCACTCAATGATGTTCTGAATTATTTGACTTTATTACCTGATTATACTATGTTTAAGCATTTCCATGACTTTTAATGCCTAATTTTCATATCTGAAAGGAATTAAATGCATCTATCATGAGGTAACCTTTCACAATATGAGATCACTTGCTTTATACAATTTGTGCAGTTAATTTGAAAATCAGTTAACCACTAAATTTAGATTATAGAATGCTTTTCAACAAAGCAGCATTGTTTTTTTTGACTTAAGACATCCTAAATGCTGAATATAGAGTTAAGGTATGTTATACTCTATTGCACAGCTACATTTTAATCAGTACATTGAAAAGCATATACGTTTTATGGGAAGTATACTTATTCTGGTATTTCAATGTTCTTGAATTTTGGAATATGTAGCTAAAATATTTTATCTAAGTAATAAACTTTTCAAACTTCCATGAATGTGCACCTCCTCTGAGCCAGCTTTGCCTGTTTGGTTTTATAAATTGAGTTTAAATTGTAGTTACCGCTCACTTTCATTTCAATGTTTGGGTTTTTTTCTGCTTTTATAGAATCTTTTTCCTGCTGAAAGTTCTTGTTTTCCTTACAGTGAAAATAGTGAGATAGCTTATAGTGAAAATATACCCTATAGCAAAAATGCAGTGAAAATGTTAGAGCTAGAAATAGTATGAACTAAGAAACATCACTAAAATTCCTCAGGGTTCCTCTTCTAGTCCTTAAGCTAATATGTTATTTAAGTATATATTTAACTTTTACTCAATGCTAAAGTAAAAATCCACAGAAATGTTAAAAAGATTAGGGATCTTTTTTTTCTTTTGAAATCCTATTCTGAATTTGTAGTTGTTTCATTATGACTAGTAGAAGAGTAAGTGGATGGAAATGTGTATTTTGTCACAGGCATACATTTCCTTTTCCAGTTGAGTAGGGGTAAGGAATTTATCACAAAATTTTCACAAAGGTATGTTAAGAGATGTGTTAAGTATATAAAAATGTTCAACACTACTTGATCTCCACTAAATGTGATCTGGAAATGCACAAGGAAAATTTTCCCTACCTCTTCAAGAATTAAATGTTAAATCGTAATTAAAAAATATCTACTATAGAATAACTGGTCTAAGATTTGCAAGTTCTTAATAATCAGAAAAAGTCTGAATTCAGTGGGGTTAGTACTGTGTAAGACTTAACTGTTTACAACGGTCTCTGAAACATAATTGATTTCTTCTATGTTGAATTCTGAAAACAATTTTATTATTTTGAGTGATACTACGAAGCTAAGGTGTTTTAATTTGAATGTTTAACAAATTCTATTTTAAATGGTTTATTAATACCATCAGACTAAGTAGATTAAGAAAAGGAAAACATGATACTTCATTTTCTTGTGCCATTTTGTTTATGATCATCCCCAAACTGTTCAAGAAAGTTTGGAAAGTTGATCTAATCGTTTTGTCACTTTTAACACCTGGGAAGGAAAGTACTGTGTCCAGAATACAGAAACCTCAGAAAGTAAAGAGCTCAAGAATCAAATTATTAATAATGACAGAAACTTCCATATACACACAGTTTTGTTGTTGCTTATAGTTTCAAATTGGTCTATGTTTTACATGAACAAATGGATTTATTATGTCATTCCCATTTTTTGTCTTCCAGGAAGGACTTCTGACTCCTTCCTTTTATGCCTATTATTTATGGTTTTGAAGACAATTGTATCAGTCATCTTGAAACTCAACAAATCCACATCTTTCAATGATTCATGATGACTACGTTTTCTAGATTGATCCTTAGTAATTTTCATTTATCATCACCTGATATTCTCCAGTGCACTTCTTTCTTAAAGAGCTATGCTCAAAGTAGCCAAGTATTTCAAGTGAGCGAGTATTACTGCGAGTACAGTAATACTATTCCACATGTCTCTATTTCTACAGATCAATATCAAGCTTACTCTTTTTTAAATTGCAAACATAAACTTCTTTGGGCATGGTTAGCCCCTCTTTAAGTCGTCATGCACCATAACCTGCAATTTGGTAAACCTCCTATTTAGCCATCCATTCCTATTATGTAGTTCTTCAATGACATCTGCTTATGTGTGTGAAAGACCTTTTCCTTATGGAATTGCTTCTATTTTAAAAAAACATCAACCTTTAAAATATTAAGTATAATTTGAAATGCTAACTTTATGCTGTGATCTGCTTTTAGCCCTATCCTACTTAAGATAATCCTTGAATTTAAAGTCATATGTCATTAATTGAAAAGTCAAACAGTAATGAATTGAAAGCAGCTTTCTGCTGAGTTAAAATAATCATACTTTATCTTAAAAAAGATCTCCCTGACATACTATCTTTTGTCTGATAGTGGTCAGTAATAGCAGTCAATGAATAAAGAAATAGGGAAAGTATATGATGAGCTTTTTTCCAAGAATTTCCTCTAATGTCCATTAGGCTGTGATTTAGAGATTTCCTGATAGATTCTTCTGGTGTAACATTTCATGTCTAATGACAAGAAGAAAAAAAAAAATTTCTTCAACAATACATTCTAAAATTGTTTCATCAGAAGTATTCTTTTTCATTGCTGATAATAAGTTGCAATAGCTGAAAATATATATTTTTTCTTAATCATAGATATACTTGCCAATGGTGATTTTTTTTTTTCATTTCTGATAATCTTTAATTAAGTAAGGAAATTTAGAGGATTAAGCCTCTATGTCCTTCTGTCTTATGGAATCCTATAAACCCACGGTCGTGATGTCTGTCACTATCAGACTGGGTAACCCTTTAGGTTGTGACACATGTAAACTGACTTTATTTTTAAACATATAAAAATAAAAGAACAAGAAACAGATTATTGCTGATCTGAATTCTACCAGGAACAAGCAATGCAGCTTTAGAGACCATAAGTGCTTTCTCATGGACATGTCTGTGAACAGATTTAATTATGATTTGTTTACACCCCACCCTGAACAAACATATGTATTTGTGCATGGCATTGAAAACAACATGAGAACAGTGCAGGTCAATTCTCAGTCAATTTAACTAGCAATACTAAATAAACCTAATAATAGCTAAATTTTAATAGCTCTAAATTAGTACTATCAAGTACTTGCTAAACTAAAAAATTAAATCATATTTGTTTGGCTTAGAATATAGTAGTTTATGAATTAGCAGCTAATGTTAAGCAAGAAAGAGGTGTATTATTTACACCTGAAGATGTATGACAGGCAAGACTGTGAATGATCCTTGTGCAAAGCTTACAGTTATGGCAGAAAAACTACTCAATAAAATAAGAAACCAAATAAGGCCCTCATTCTGTAGTGGTTGTATGCATGAATTGTACTGAGGACAGTGCAAAAACTCTGGAAGCATACTTGTGTTGAGATGGATGTTGTCAATCAAGTGTATGCCACTGATAATGAAAAAGAGAAATTACTATTTGGAAATGATTCGTTATTGAAGTTCTGTCCAATTCTCAAATTAATCCGTAAAATCGTTTGACTCTGGTGAAGGGACAATGTTCCATGTAGTAGGCTGACATGAGAGAAAAACAAAAAAGTAGAAAATACTGTTATTTGCTGTCACGGGAAGTTCATCATCTTCTTTTCACTTTCTGGCACTCTAACTGCTAAGAGAAACTCTATCTCTCCCTCTCATTCCTATCATTAAACGTGGAACTACCATTTTCTAACTCATCTCCTTTATCTTATTTCCCTATTTATGTGTTCAACCTTCTGAAGTAAAGAAATTCATTAACAATGTGTATTGGGTTCACAAGGCAAACAGGTGGGCAGAGTGTGTGGGGGAGGGAGTGGGACAGTGCAGGGGTGACTACTGAAAGAAGACACCAGAAGCTTCCCCCAAGTCAGACAGAGCCAGTTCCAGCCAGCTCCAAGATGCACCTGCTGCTGGCCAAAGCTGAGCCCATCAGTGATGTTGGTAATGCCCCTGTGATAACTTACTTAAGTGAAGAACACATTGCACCATAGCAACTATGTGAGAGAGGAGTGAGTATATGTCGAAGAATAGACCTGCAGACACTAAAGTTGGAGAAGAAGGAAGAGAAGGAGGTGGTCCAGATTTAATGTTTCTAAGCAAAAGCCTTTGTGAAAAGTATTTAAATAAATGGGTTCATTACAAACATGGATATTTCTAAAGAAATTTAATAACCTGGAAGACTATTACAAGATTTTTTATTCTCATGAGTCTTTCTCTCCTTTTCATCAGACAACCTTGAATGCCAGTATATATGTATAATTTCAAGGTAGTAGACTAGTATGTATTTTACATTTCATGATCATGATGAATATTGGAAGCTTCTTCTATAGGGAACAAAAAAAGATTCCTTTCCAACAGTCTGAATAGTTCTACTGGTTCTAATGGTTTTCCTCATCTGAAATGAAGAATATATTCCTTAAGACCATAGTGTTTTATTGAAAAAAACCCCCTCAAACCAAAAAAACCCCCAACCAACCCCAAAACTCCTCTAACAAACATAATTTTAATCATTTAGAATTAATCTTGACTATCAAAAATAGCAAGAAACTAAAGGACATTCTTCTGAAACCTGAAAATCTGATTTGACTTAAACAAGAAAGAACATAGGGCACATATATATTATTATATGAGCCAGTACAATCCTCAAGTGCAAGTTAATTATAAATTAATAGTTTTTATATTTTAATTATAAATTTATTAATAGTTTTTAATTAATAGGTTTTATTGTCTTATTATAAATTAATAAGTTCTCAAATATCCATTTATTCTCATTTGATAAAAAAAGAAGTGATCTAACAATATGTTAGAGATGAGATTCTTTAACTAGGATAATATGCTATTGATAGCATCTGTCACAAACAGAGGGGGTTTGTTTGGGGGTTTTTTCTGCTTTAAATGTAGCCTGTTTTTTAGGTACAAATGTTGTAAATCCTAACCAGTGAATTGCGGTTGTACAAAGTGTGAAGTAAACTGTACAATCCTTTTTGATTTTTGAAAATTAATTCAATGAAGAAAATCAGAAGTTGGCTGAGTTTCCCAAGATATTGTGTTCTCATCACTAAAGATGTTTTATTGTATCTGCAGTAACTGAATAATCAACAGGATTACAAAGTTCTCAAAAACATACTCTTGACAATTCTAGCATATTTGAGACATTATCAGGATGGTAAATCTTCTTCATCAAGTTGAATAGTTATTTTTCTTCTCCAGTAGTTTTATTAAATTTCAGGATGGGTGACTGCTGTGCATGGTCTAAATAAAGTAACTGTGCAGATGTGTTGAACTTACTACATGTGTGTTATGTAAAGACACTGCAAATATTTCAGATATGTAGGATACACTCTACTTATAAGAGTAACTGTATTGCATACATGCTTGTGGTGGGTTTACCTTGGCTGGGTGCCAGGTGCCCACCCCTAGTCCCTCTATCACTCCCCCCTCCCAAACCTCCATCAGCAAGGCAAGCGGGGAGAAAACAAGAATAATACATATGTTGAGAGAATTATATTCTGCATAATTTAAGCAGGATTATAATGCTTTGATGACATTTAGACAAGGATTGATGGCAGTAGAAGTAAATACTGTGTTGTCTTTGTTATGGAATCAAGATATGTAAAAACTGAAGAATGTCAAAGGGCATCTTAAGTAAGAACAAAGGTTCGATTCTTTTTTAATTTATAATGTACATTAATACATTCAAAGATGAAATGCAATGTAAGATTTTCAGTATATTGAAAGCTGAAGGAATAGTTTCCTCAAAAATAAATGAATCAATGAACACTGGCTTTAAATAGCAGCAGGAGCTCTAAGGAAACAAGCACATTGAAAAATGTGCTGAAGCTGGAGATTGGTGAAAATTTAGTGTGAATTATTTGACATTTTGGGGGAGGGTTTAGATTTCTATTTGTATTTATAAAAATATATGGATTTTATATATTTTAATAAAATAAATTTAGATAAAATGTAAATATAAGAATTGTAATATATTTATTAAAATAGTAAAATATATTGATTGAATAAAAAAATACATGTGGAAAAATATATACAAACAAAACTGCACAAAAAGGTACGAATACTGAATCTTAGTCTTCACAGACCTTTCAAAAATCTTTAGGAATTAAAAATAACTTGATGTGCGGATTATTTTTATTATATAATCAGATATATTTTGCAATGTCACTCAATTATTTCATGATTATAAAAAGTTGGATATATTAGGTCTGCTAGAAGAATTTTTTTACATTTTCTTTTGATACAGTGTTAGCATGATTGATATCTCACCTCCTATCCTAATAAGGGAAATTCAAGAACAGTGCTGAAATTATAAACCTTTTATTTCCCTAACCATCATTAAAAATATGAAGTTTTATTCCATTCTAACAAATGTATATAAAATTGAAGTGCTAAAAAGGAGTAAACCCCACCCATCCTCCAATCAAAGGGGACTTTTTTCTCCTCTTAAGAAATATCTAAGCTACATGCTCCCCCACTACTTCGTATTCATAAGATATTTATATATCTAAAGACCACTTCTTAGCATTCTCAGATATAACTTTGCAGTGAGAACTATGTTTATGTGGTTAACTAACTACTGTAACCTGCAACTCTTTTTCAGAGCCGTTACCCTTTAGGAAATCCTCTGATCTGGTAGACACACACACCCAATATATTCTGCCAAAGGTTGTACTCTCCATTGAATGCAATAGGAGATGCTTTTGTTTTAAACATGAGGGACTGAACTGTTCTGTTAAAGACAGTATTTATGGCAGATTTTATAGTTTAGACAGAATCATCAAAGGAAGGATGCAGAAAGAGACTCCTAGAGATTGGAAGCTACTCTTTCAAGGTCAGGTAGCAGAGGTTTTTGTAAAGTCACATTATTCCTGTGTTCTATGTAAATTATGATACAACATGTATATGTTAATTTGAAATTCCTGCTTACATACATAAAATTAATTAGAATTTTGGACCAAGAAAATACTATTAACTATTTCTATTTAGCTTGGTTTTTTCACTGACAACAAAATGAGATTAAGTTTTTGTTTTATCAATACAATAAATTTTAAAGCCTTAAAAACCCTGATAGAAAAGTGACTCATTCCTCTTTACAGCTGGATTCTAATGTATTTCTGAAGATTTTTTTAAGTGTTCATTTTAAAAGATCTATAAAAGTTTATTGGCATGTTTATGGCCACCTATCTCAACAAGACCTATGCAAGCAATTGTTTTTCACTATAAATGTTTAGAAATCATCACAAATTTTTGAAAATAAAACCCACTTTTTCTCCAAGAAAGACAGAGTTGGTCCTGGGATCAGGATCACCAGACACTGCGTTTTGGGTATTACTATACCTAGTGGAGAATTTCTGAAACAAAATTAAATACTTGTCATATTTGTATGATAGTTATTGCTATTTCTATAATATCTGGAAGAGTTTTGTCAGCTTTTGATTAATCAATGTCTTCATATGAACAAATTAAGATTTCCAAAATTCACACATAAAATTTAAAGTCACAGGTGATGTGAAACAATAAACCCAGGAAATTCTGTACTCCAAATTTGGTGTTAGCATTTAGAATAACCATTCGGTCAAAGCAAATGAGAAGGAAGTGTTTTTTTCTAATGTAGCTGGATGATTGATAATGACTCTGCTTTCTTCTTTAAAAATAAGCAACAGTTGGAGGATTTTATCCTAGCTTTATCTCCAAAGAACTGCTCCCAAAAATGTCACAGTAAAACTGCTATCATTGAAGCATGAAAGCCTCCTGCTTTTTGCAAGTGCATATTGTTAGCTCATAGTCAGTTTTTCTTCCACTAGTACTCCAAGTCCTTCTCTACAGAGCTGATTTCAATCCACTTAATGCTAGCCTGTATTTGTGCTTGAGATTGCCTCAACCCAGATGCAGGACATTATACTTGGCCTTGTTGAACTCACGGGCCCACCTCTCAAGCCTGTCAAGGTCACTCTGAATGGCATCCCTTCCCTACAGCATGTCAGCTGCACCACACAGCTTGGTGTTATCTGCAAACTTGCTAAGGGTGTACTCAATCCCACTGTCCATGTCACCAACAAAGATGTTAAATGGTGTCAGTCCCAATACTGACTCAAAAGAAGTAGCTGCAGAAACATGAAATTTTAGTCACTGAGGTTCTGCAGGGCTCAGAAAACTGCAGTGAAATAACTAGAAAACAAAACAAAACAAATAAAACATCTCTCACAAGGAAACAACACTAAAGTTGTTTCAATTATTAAATTTTGATACAACAGTGTCTTCTATTTGGTTTTGTTTTCAGAACAGTGTCAGCACCTTTTTCCAGTTTTTCTTCTTTTTGTAAAACATTAATACAATAAACTTTATTTCAAGCTTCTATAAAAGCAGAATTCCTTATAGATATGTATTTCTTTTTGCTTAGAATAAATATTTATTATAAACCAGAAGAAATATATATTGCTTACATAGAAAACATAGTAGTTAGATTTTCAGTCCTAGGACTATACTTATTAGAAATAATTTTGCAAATCTTCCTGCCAATCATTGTGCACCTCTAAAATACTTTGTATGCAAATGGGTACCTAAAAAGTCCATATGTATACCTCTGACAAAATCTTTGAGCATTCTCTAGAGAAGCAGCAAAAATCATTACTTAATGTAACACTGGAATGGCTGGCTGAGTTAAAACTGCAAACAGTTTACAAATAATTGTGTTCCCTTTAGTGTAGAAAGTACCTGATGAACACATCTTTGACACTGATTTGTCTCTCAAGCCTCAGTAACAATGTGAGAGAGATGCTTCACTACTATCTTTACATACATATAAGGCCTCAAATTTCCATTGAAATCTTGATGGGCAGATGTCCACGCATATGCAATACAGCAATGAAGTCTATCAGCTTCCATTAATATATTGTGCTTCTTGAAGGATCAACACTTAGATGTTTTAAGTACTTAAAAAAATACGTCCTGGGTTTGGTTAGGATAGGGTTAATGTTTACAATCAGCTGGGAGGGGCCACAACTGGGATAAACAGCCAAACCAGCCAATGGGATATTTGATACCATACTGATGTCATGCCTGCTATATAAGGAGAAGACTGACCCAGGGAAGGTGTGTTGTCGGTAAGTGGCTTCAGCATGTGGCCAGAGTAGCATCTTGGGTACTGGTTAGTTCTGAGGTTTGTATCACTTGCTTTACATGTCATTTCATTGGTATTATTATTACTACTGTTGTTTCTTCTCTTTGACTTGCTCTATTAAACTGTCCTTATCTCAACCTGTGGGATTTTTTCACTTTTTTTCTTTTCCCTCCTGGCTCTCCTCCCACAACATGAGAGAATAAAATGTGTGTGTGGAGGGGAAGCAGAGGACGAGCGGCTGTGTGGTGTTAACCCATGACAACATATTCTATATACAGCTCAGTGAAATTCCTGTATTTCTTGATGTCTTTGGCAATTAACTATCCTGTTTGGAGATGATGCTACTGGCTCTTAGTGTTAACATTTCAAAGTTGTCATTAGTTCAGGTTTTTGTGCCTGTACTGCTTTCTTGTGACTTGGAGTTGCTGAACTATCGGTCACTTTATATGATACTAAACACTAGACACAGTGAGAAAACATCTGATAAAAACTGCTCAATTCTGATAGATATTAAAATTTAATACAATCTTGGTATGAAATTTGCTTAATCAAATGTCAGGGACATCTTAAATCTATCAATAAAGACCTTAACTCACCCAGGGGGCAAAATCAACAAGGAAGGCAAAAATCTCAAACAAGAAAAGAGCTTTTAAGAGTTGTATTTGTAGTGCCATCTGCTTTGAGTTAATTGTTCTCTACAGGCTACTCAGCTGCCATTTAGTCTCCGTATTACTTCTTTAATAAGTAATGAAAACATAGAAATATGTCATGAGCATTGGTAAAATCCTGATATAGTGATAATACAGCCCAATTGATTTACTTATACTCCACTAATTTAAACTTTATTTTCTTCTTTATGAGTGAAACAGCAGTCTTTGTGCATGTACAGCAACCGATTAGTAAACCTGAAGCTTGTACAATCTTGATAGGCAGATATATATAAAAGAACACATGGCAACACTTTTTGGTAACTCACAAGTGTTGTGAATTGTATTGATATTTGAAACAGCTTTGTTCTAAAGATTGAAGCACTGTTCAAAATTTCTTATAACACACAACTATGGACTGTGTAAAAGAGACACTTAAAATGTTGGGAAATTACAGTTTGCCCTTGTATCTAGTAATTTGCTCAGTTGTTCTATTGTGAAATGAACAGAATAGGAATATCACCATTTGTATCAGCAGGATATTGCCGTTTGTCTGTTCTCAGAGTGGCAGCTTGAGTGCAACAATCACAGTAATGGGGATCACAGAGGAGAGTGGAGGGGTCACAGAAAGTCAGGGTGAAAAGAAGGCAATATTGGAGCTTCCACTTCTATTTGTTTATAGGTGTTTGTCCTTTCTTTAGAGTTTGTTGATGTGATCTTGGGAAACAAAGAATACACAAAATGTTTCTGATTGTNAGCTTGGATGTAACTCTGGTTTTGGAAGTCCTTGAGTTACTTGTAGCTTAAAACCAGCAGATATTAATGAAGTCAGCTCCCTTCAGGGATGTCTACTTTTGTTTTTTTTCTAAGCGTCTGTTACTAACAGAAAGAGGATATTGAACCACATACATCTTTTGATCTAATCTTACCTTTTGGATGGATACAAAATCATATAATTTTTAAAGATTTTATAGCGTATTTAATGTGAAATCTAAGGTTAAACCAAATAAAGTTTTCCTCATTCTATTTTTACAGCCGACAAAGTGAAACTGCAATTCACTGTGCTAGACCCACCATATAATCTTTTTCTATTTTTCTATTTATCCTGGGTGTTTTTTATCCGTAGAAATCTATAATTCAGCATGTCACCAATGTCTCTTTGAGTAATTATCTGACAGTGTGATCTGCAATTTTTACACAATGCATTTTGAATGAAAATATGGAAGGCATGCAGAAAGCTAACGGTTGTGGAAAACTTACCATTATAACTTTAATATGTTCCTAAGTGAAAAGAAAAACTACCTCTGTAATAGAATATCCAGCAGTGTTCTCTTTTAACTTCTTATTCTGAGGGAGAACAGACTTCTTTAAATAACATAAAGGATGTTCTGATCAATATTATAATGAAATTTTATATTTGATGTTAGATTATTAGCTTATAATGAATTTGTCCTTTCATTATTGATGCATAATCAGTATTTTAATCAGCTTCATCAATGATACGGTATCTAGAATTTAATGCAGCAGGAAAATTAATTGCTGGATTGATAACAAACATACCTTATTATGATTTCCATTTTATACATTCTTCAGAAACTGATTTTATAAGTGAACCATTTTATAACTACAGTAAGCGCTTAATGTCTTGTATATTAAAGTGAATCCATATTAGTCCATATTTTTGTATTAAACAAAAGGAAATATATAATCATTTTTTAAATGTAGAAATATCCTTATTCTGAGAAGTTTAAAACATGATTTTTCACACTGACTGCCATGAATTTTAGGATTACATCTTTTACCAGAAATAACTTTGTTCTCCATGGGTCTATATTTTAGTGAGAGGAATGTGAAATTATGAAAAAAAAACACTCTACCCACAGAAGAGATAAAATCCAAATAACTTAGTTTAACAGTAGCTACAGTAATACCTGAATTGTGAGAAAAATGGTTTTTTACTCATCAATAGCTTATGAGCCTAACTTAAAGGTCTAAAATATATGTTAATGATATATGAAATAATTATTACTTAATCTTAAGAAATTATGACCACTTGACTTAAGGCGTATCTGATCAGGTATTACTCTTTGAAATGATGTTGTAGAGTATAACAATTTCTGACCTCTGCTTTGACATGTAAGGGATCTCACATAAAAATTAAATCGAATAACCACTCTGACTGCAGTCTCAGAAATGTGGAGTTACAGCTGAAAAAGAAATACTTGTGTTTTTATGAATTGAAGGTTGTTAACCTAGGCAACCAAAATTCGTGATTTTCACTTCATGCAAAAATACAAATCTTGGTTTTGTCCAGATTGGGTCAGAATCAGCTCTTTTTATCCCTTATATAAGAAGTAATTAATACAAATATAATTTAGCAATCAAAAAAGCAGAAGTAGTAGGGCTCAATGTAGTCAGATATGAATGGATATATCTCATGAGGAAAAAAAAAAATAGTAACAGAAACATTTACCTTGAAATATGAACTGGTCTAATCCACAAAAGAAAATATATTAACTTAGAAATTAGATCCTGAATATTGTATTTGTGGCCACCTGATATAGCTGTTAATGTTATTCTTTTATTTATATTATTAGTAGCAGAAGATAGAATGAAACGAGAGAAGTTCTGCAGAAAGCCAGAAGAGGGAAAAAAAAATAAAATGCAAAATTTAAAAAAAAAACCCAAAAGGAAAATCCTTAAAACCAAGAGGTTGATGATTTGTTTTGAAAAGGGATACCTTTTTAGGAAATAACTTCCTTCAATTGATAAAATTTATTTATTTTAGAAGATGAAGGATTGTTTTGAAATAACAAACCACAAGCGTATTTCAAACTTCTGCTTTGGCGGACAATACCATAAAAAACACTGAGATACACAGTGATGTAGATACACTCAGACATACTGTGATAAACGTATCACTGATTGTTCAGATGTAGAAAAGGACACATTATTTAAATGCAGAGACATATAGATATCTACTTTGAGTATATTATATGATTCATACTTACTCTTTGCAAATTAAACGTTTATAAATTAGCTCTAAATTCTATGACTTCTTAATCTCAATTCATTCTAGAAGATAAATTTTTGCTAAGCATATTGTTTGTTTCCTGTTATCAGTACTTGCACATCTATACCAAGGACACTGGAATAAACTAATAATCTGATCCCAAGGTAGCCAATAAATAATCAGTCCTTAAGCATCCTGGAATTTTTTATTAAGCTAGTGCTTTTTGATATTCTCTAGAGAAAAATAAAAGTGGGAGAGTGTGACTTATCTTTTTCATAAAAATGATTCTTTACAAGAAATATAGAAATACTCAGACTTGTGATGGGTTTTTTTCTCCTGTCTAGTTGGCTGTTTGCACGATTTATTATAAACTTGTCCTTGTGCTAACAATCTGGACATAGATTTTTTGAGCTTCACTCTCTGTGGTTGTTAGATTATATGATTCTTGTTGAGTCATCATTGGAGGTAATCATTATCTCAGAGCAGATTAAAATTGCCATCTATCCCTTCTCTGCTATTCTGCTTTCATCTACAAAATGCAAAATTATTTTTAAGTATGTGGGTAGGTCTTATCCTGGTATTTCTTTATTTTTCCTCTGAACTTGAAGACATTTTATTATTAAATGTCAAATTCAAGAGCTTAGTATCTGGCAAATGACATTTCTTTTTTAAAATGCAAGTCAAGTGACCTGTTTCTAAAAGTAGAAAACAAGCATCCACTGGTTGCCTTCTTAAAGTGCAACTTCAATCAGCGTAGCCAAGGAAAAGAAATTATCTGAAGCTTGTGCTATTGGCTACTAAAAGTATTANACCCATATGCTTATACATCAGTTTCAGTACAAATCTGTCTGAAGACAGCAAACTAGTCTGTTTTTATTCTTTGCAAGAGTCAAACTTATCAGTTTTAATCATAGTTGCCAACTTCTAGATTGTCCTTCACATCTCACTGGTCAGCTAACAGTAATCAACACACATTACTCAGATAGGGCTCAATCCTAATTACTTTTCTCAGCCTACAATATAAACAATCAGAGACGCATGATCTGAATGCTGACTC
>VYZX01011255.1:0-20414 GCA_013401335.1 Brachypteracias leptosomus | reverse complement strand
ATAGGACAAGAAGAAATGACTTCAAGTTACACCAGGGGCAGGCTAGATTGGACATTAGAAAAAAAAATTCTTCACTGAAAGAGTTGTTAAGTACTGGAACAGGCTGTTTAGGGATGTGGTGGAGTCACCATCCCTGTAGGTATTTAAAAGATGTGTAGATGCCCAGGGACTTGGTTTAGTGCTGGACTTAGCAGTGATAGGTTAAGAGTTGGACTTGATGATCTTAAAGACCTTTTCCAACCTGAAGGGAATCTATTCAGCACTGGTGAGGCCATACCTGGGGTACTATGTCTGCTTCTGGGCTCCCTAGGACAAGAAACACATAAACATACTGGAGAGAGTCTAATGAAGGGCCAAAAAGATGATGAAGAGACTGGAGTATCTCTCATATGGGGAAAGGCTGAGAGAGCTGGGACTGTTCAGCCTAGAGAACAGAAAGCTCAGGGGGAAATCTTATCAATGTATATAAACACCTGAATGGACAGTGCAAAGAAGATGAAACTAGGTTCTCAGTGGTGCCCAGTGACAGTACAAAAAGTAGAAACTGAAACACAAGAGAATCCACCTGAAAACTGGAAAACACTTTTTCACCGTGAGGTTGGCTGAGCACTGGCACAGATTTCCCAGGGAGATTGTGAAGTCTCCATTCTTGGCAACTGTCTCTTGGTGGTCTTGCATGAGCAGGAGGTTTGGACCAGGTGATCTCCAGAGGTCCCTTCCAATCTTAACCATTCTGTGAGTCTGTGATAACTGATGAATGAAAGCTGAGCTCTGTTTTTTATAAGTGACTCAGATTTTTGGTTACAGCAGATCAGCTGTAAGGCCTCCTAAGAATCACTAAATGGCATGGTAAGCTTTCTCCTCTAAAAAGCCTGAGTTGCAGTTTTGTGTTCATGTACCAGATGAATATTAAAGCTGTCTCTACAAGTGGTACAAGTGGTTCTCAGGTGTAAGCTTAGAGCATAATATAATACTGTATATCTGTAGGATTTAGTTTAACACATGATCATTTGAAAAAGTAATGACATGCATTTTCTGAAGCTATATCTTTTTTTAGTTTCAAAAATTCATTTTCAGTGTTGTCTAAATGACTTAGAAATATGGTAAGAGAATTTTCCAAGCTGATCTCTGAAAGAAATTTATGAGTCTGGCTACTAGCCATTTGAGGACAGCTCTCCTTTCTTATCTTGTACCTGTCAACAGGCTTGGGACAGTTTCCATTGGTTTCTGATGCCTGCCAAATGCATAATAAGATTTAAATCCCCTTGCTTTAGGTGATATTTTGGTAAGCTGTTTTAAGCTGTTAAGGGCTATTCTCCCTCTTTATCTTGAAAGAATGAGTGCAATGTCCAAAAATTTTAATATGCTATAGGTAATATATTTTCACTGTGACAACTGTATTGTAGGAAGTGGCTGAATAAGATGCTTAAATATTGTCTGAAGCACATTATATACATAGAGATATACGTCAGCTGTACTGATTAAATGCAAAGATTACACAATTTCTCCTTCCACTAATAAATAGTAGTAATTCAGTCTTTCAAAAAGGTCTGACTGCTGCCATTAGGTACAAGACAGGGACACTGACAAAACCATGTAGTATGGGCAATTGCGCACAGTCTTTCCAGTGGGTTTGAATGATTTTGAAAATCTATGGCTTCTTCTAAATAGGAAAATTACTATTTTCCTATTTAGTAGAAAAATATATTTTTGTGGTCTAGGTATAAAGCCTAAACAGGAGCTGTATGATGATACTTAAATCTGAGACCCCAGGATACACTCAAGATTGGTGATCCTATGAAACAATTCATATCAAAAGCAGGGAAGATTCTTCTTCCTTATATTGCTTTCTACCTCCAGGGTATATGGGCTGACTCAGCTGGAGAGGTGATATGTGCAAAGAAATTTGATTGCTTTCTTACAGCTGTAAAAGATGTGGAATTTCTGACATGGTCCAATTTCTTTCTGTTTGTGGCCATTCTCCATTATTGTTCCACTGGAGGAGGATCTAATTTGAGATATTTTGCTCCCTATCATTTGCAAGGTTTTACGTCACCCTCAGGTGTGCTGATTCAGCTGTGTTGCCCTGCTGTAAACCAGATGAGTGAGACAAGCCATTTTAAGAGTAAAACACACTACACCTTTTTATTTATTTCAGTGGATCATTTCAGGAAATGTAGGTTATAGTAAGGTGACACAGAAATACAATTGAACAGGGATGGTAGTCTTTCCTGGGGAATAAGCAAGTGTGGTTACAGAAGAGTTCAAACCTGATAATTTGAAATGCTACTGATAGGTTGCTAACATAAAGCCAAGGTTTAATCAAGCAGACAGCTTTTTTTCCCATAGAATTAATTCTTAACTTGTTTTACTGGTCACACATCAGAATATATTTTTATAGTTTTCTACACTAAGAGAGGTAGGGGAATTTGTTTGTTTTAAAGGACTAAAGAAGAAATACATTTGTTTTTTTCAAGTCTGAATGTTTTACTTATTCTCCAGCAGGCAGTAAATGACAATCTACCTCTTCCTCTAAGTAAAAAGAAAATGTAATACTGCTTATATAACAGTTCTCATTCTGGGTTGCTTTCTCAGAGTAAATCAACAAATACTGGCCCATCAAAGTCATTGGTACTATGATAGTTTATGTTAGCTGAAAATGTGGTGTACTTTTATAGTGAACTCTTTCTTATGCTATTCAGCTCTGTCTTTGGTGAGCTATTTTATCTCCCTTTCTGCACACTCTCTCTAAACATGTGTTTATACGTGGAAAAATTTCCAGGGTTAATAGTCTGTGCTTTATTCTTTCTGAGCACTTTAGATGTGCTTTATTATTATTTTTTTTACATATTCCTGTGATATGTAAAGATTGTCTTCTGACCCCATGCTCCCTTCAGTTAATTTTAGTGGGGAAAAATCACAGCTATTTTATATATTCTTTCTAGATGTTTCCATTGCTTGGCCAAAGTGACAGATCAGTTCTGGATACCTAAGGAAAACTGTAATTTCTCTTATGAGTATATCCTAATATTGTATATTTTACATTTCGTAACAATATTGAACACCACAGTAAAACTGGGATGTGACTTCAAATGGTTCTTTGTATAGGACATGCTGCCACCCAGATACAAGCTGCAGGCTGTGCCCTGCTCTTACACCAGTACAGAACAACAGCAGCGAGCACGCCTATGGGAGGTGTGCCCAGGTTCAGGAATTCTCCAACTTAGTGACAAAGCTTAGGGAGAAGATCAGTAGGCTGAGGAGAATCAGGGAGCGTGAGAGGGAGACTGACTATTGGAATTGCACCCTACCATTCCCGAGACAGGCCCAACAGGCAGACAGGACATATGATATGGAGGATTCTCTGTCCTCTCTCCACCTGGCTGAACACAATCACTTAAGGGACAGGGGACAATGGCAACAAGTTTCTGCCTGGTGCTGCAGTTACATCTCCCCTCTGACCCTCCCAAGTGCCTTGTGTAATAGGTATGAGGCTCTGCAAATGGAATCAAACAATAACAAGGATGATGATTCATCTAGCTTGGAGGTGTTGCCAAAGTTAAGTTGGCCTTCAATCCGCCTCAAAACTGCTTCCATAAAGAAAAAAAAAGATCAGTCATTGTCATAGGTGACTTCCTTCTGAAGGGAACAGAAGTACCAATATGCAGACAAGACCCACTTAAGGAAGTCTGCTACATCCTACCTCCTTGGGGCCCACATTAAAAATGTGAAGAGAAAGCTTCCTATGCTAGTACAGCCCTCATATTACTATCCATTATTGACTTTTCAGGTAGGCAGTGATGAAGTTGCAACAAGAAACCCAGGGGTAATCAAGAGAGACTTCAGGGCATTGGGATGACTGAAGGAACAGGAGCAAACAAGGTGTTCTCCTCTATCCTTTCAGTTGCAGGGAATGATGATGGAAGAAACAGGAAAAGCCAGTAGGTCAATACCTGGCTTCAAACCTGGTGTCGCTGGGAAGACTTTGGGGTTTTTTTGTTCATGGGTCAGTTTACAAAACAGCAGTCATGCTGGTGACAGAAAAGTTACACCTGTTTCAAAAGGGGAAAAGGATTTTTGCACAGGAACTAACAGGGCTCATCAAAAGAACTTTAAACTAGTGTTGTGGTTTAAGGTTTGGGGAAGGGGAGGGACAGGTGGAGTGGCTATTCCACTCCCCTTCCTGCCACACTCTATAAAAAAACACAGGAAGTTCTGCTCGCCCCCTCCTCGCTGGAATTGCTGCTGGCTCCGGACGGCTCTGTGGCTGCTACAACTCCACGTGGCTCGGGAGAAATCCAGTGGCATCTGAGGATCGGTGCTGTATATATTTGTATATATACCTTCCCTTGTTACCTCTGTATATTTCCCTTTCTCTGATATCCCTTTTGTTACTCCCTGTTAAAAGTTGTAATCTTAATTTTCCAACTTTGTGTGAGGCCTTTCTTCCTCTCCTGGGAGGGAAGAAGGGAGGGGGAAGAGGGGTGAAACAAATTCTGCTCTGTGGGGGTTGCCCTGAGCCCTAAACGGAGATAACTAGATTTGAAGGAGGAAAGTTAAAACCAGGCTCACTGGAGATATGCCTGCAGGCAGCATGCCCATGTTTGTAAGACATTGTGCAAGTGAGGTCCTTTGTTCTGCCATCTCAGTGGAGGTAGGAGATGGAGATCCATGCAACAGCAAACACACAAGTATTATTGATAAGTTAGAAGCCATGAATGTGTCTGAGAATGGTCACATAGGAGTTAGGGTTTCTTCCCCCAGAAAAAGTTGACAGGAACAATAGCCTCTCTGAAGTGCATCTACACCAATGCACACAGCATGGGCAACAAACAGGAGGAGCTGGAAGCCATTGTGCAGCAAAAAACCCCTATTATATAGTTGCCATCAAGGAAACATGGTGGGATAACCTGTACAACTGGAGTGCTGCATTGAATATCTATAAAATCTTCATAAGGGATAAGCAAGGAAGGAGAAGTAGTGGAGTAGATCTGTATGTGAAGGGGTGCTTTGATTGTCTAGAGCTTAATGATGGTGACAATAGGGTTGAGTGTTATGAGTAAGAATCATGGTAAAGGACAAAAAAGCAGATATCATAGTGGGAATCTGTTATAGACCACCCATTCAAGATGAAGAGATAGATTAAGTATTCTGTAAGCAGCTGGGAGAAGTCTCACAACCACTAGCCCTTGTTCTCTTGGGGGACTTCAACTTGCCAGATGTCTGCTGGAAATGCAAGTCTCAATACTCATTTCTTGACGTGAAGATGCTGCACACTTCTTTTTCATGTTTCATGCTACTTGATAACTGCTGAATGATGGCACGTGAATGACGTCATTAAAACAGGATAATATACATTACCCTAAGATTAATTCTGAAAATTCACTTGTGATGAGACATGAACCTGGGGAAGATATGTTGAATCATTCTCTCTATAGTGCCCAGGTTTTACTTTTTCAGTGATTTTCATTTAAAATGTAGATTTAGAGATGCGCTAAAAGGTGGTCCTTTCATTGTATATACCAAGCATTTCAGAAAATCAGATCCTGCCTGTTATAAAAAAAAAAAAAAATGCCACAATGAAGCCATTTTGATAACTCACATTACTAAACCTTTTTTTTAAAATACAGGACTTAATATAGTAATGATAAAAGACAATATCCGTTCCTCATCTGAAGAGTGTTTCTTTTTCCCTAGATTTGTGTTTTGACTTCATGTTAGTTCCCTATAGAATTCTGCTTCTTTGTGATGAATAAAGAGACGTCACTGGAGTTGTATTTTGACACTTTGTAGTGTGTTAACCTTGGCTGACAGACGTCCACCAAGCTCTTCAATCACCTCAACAGAATGGTGGAGAAAAAAGGTCATGGGTTGAATTACAAACAGAGTGATTGTTTTACCATCACAGGCAAAACAGGCTCAACTTGAGGAAGAGTAATTTTTTGTCAATTAAAAATAGTCAGATGATGATAGAAAAAAAAAGAGAAAACAAATATCACTTACCCTTTACCTCCCTCTTCTTCTGATGTCCAACTTTTACCTCTTCCCACCTTAAGCAGTGCAGGGGCATGAGGAAAGGGGATTGCATTCAGTCCATAACACTTCACCTCTGCCACTCCTTCCTCTTCACACTTTCCCTTCCCTTTCCAGGGGCATGAGGAAAGGAGATTGCATTCAGTCCATAACACTTCACCTCTGCCACTCCTTCCTCTTCACACTTCCCTTTCCTCTGGCATGGGTTCCCTCCCATAAGATACAGCCCTTCACAAACTTCTCCAACATCAGTCTTTCCCATGGGGTGCAGTTCTTCAAGAACTGCTTGAGCATGGGTCCTTTACATGGAGCTCAGTCCTTCAGGAAGAGAATGTTCCAGCATGAGTCCCTAAAGGCCACAATTCCTGCCAGGAACCTGCTCCAGTGTGTGCACTCCAGAGACTGCAGCTTTCTCCGGGGCATCTTCATCTGCTGTGGGGTGGTGTCCTTCACAGGCTGTGGGGAGAATATCTGCCCCACTGTAGTCCTCCATGGACTGCAGGGGAACAACCTGCTTCACTATGGTCTTCTCCACAGACTGCAGGGGAATGTCTGTTCTGGCATCTGGGGCACTTGCTCCACATCCTTCTTCTCTGGTCTTGGTGTCTGCAGGTTTTTTTACTCACATTTTTCCCATTCTCACAGCTGCTTCACAGCATTTTTTACCCATTCTTAAATGTGTTATCACAGAGGTGCCATCAGTTTTGCTGATGGGCTCAGCTTTGTCCAGCAGTGGGTTTATTTTAGAGCCAGCTTGAACTCTCTTTGTCTGACATGGGGGCAATCCCTTTTGACTTCTTGTAGAGTCCACACCTGCAGTCCACCTCCCCCTTGCCCCACTATCAAAACCTTCCATGTAAACCCAATACACTTGTCTAGGTAAATTAGGTTTCTGTTCAAACTTTCAAGTTTGTTCGACAAAAAAATATGATTTTATTATCCCACTTTTAAGCCATTGTTTTAGGGATTGTTAGGTGTTTTTATTGCTGTCATATTTATCTATCATCAGTCTGCTATCTTCTAAGAACATTTTGTATAATTTCTTCGTGATATCCATAGCATCCACATGCTAAAGTTTTAAGGCAACTATGAAATCCAATACAGTTTTGTTAGCTGTTCTGGTGATAATTAAAGGGCCACCAAACAACTGTAACTGGGAATTTATGGCTGATTTAGTCCAGAAGAATCACAATATGTTGAAAAATGGCAGAGTATTCAGGACCAAGATTATGTATCCAAAGGAATGAATGCAGCCAAAAATCTTGTAAGGACAAGAGTACTTAAGTAACCACATCAGTTATACTATATAAAGCCAAGATTATCTAAGTAATGTAGAAATACTGAATTTCAGTATGAATTTAGCAAACCTGGGACTGAATGAACAAAAAGCAATTAAGGTAGGTTGCCTATTAGAATCATAGAATCATAGAATCGTTATGGTTGGAAAGGACCTCTAGGATCATCAAGTCCAACATTAATCCCAACATCTCCCTAACCACTAGACCATAGCCTCAAGTGCTACATCTACTTGTTTTTTAAACACCTCCAGGGATGGTGACTCCACCACCTCCCTGGGCAATTGGTTCCAGTGCCTGACCACTCTTTCAGTAAAGAACTTCTTCCTAATGTCCAATCTAAACCTCCCCTGATGCAACTTGGGGCCATTTCCTCTCATCCTGTCATTAGTGATTTGGGAGAAGAGACCAGCACCAGCCTCACTACAACCTCCTTTTAGGTAGTTATAGAGAGCAATGAGGTCTCCTCTAAGCCTCCTCTTCTCTAGACTAAACAACCCCAGTTCCCTCAGACACTCTTCATAAAACATATTCTCCAGACCTCTCACCAGCCTCGTTGTCGTTCTCTGCACCCCCTCCAGCACCTCCATGTCCTTCTTATACTGTGGTGCCCAAAACTGGACACAGTACTCAAGGAGCAGTCTCACAAGTGCTGAGTATAGGGGCACAATCACTTCCCTTCTTCTGCTGGTCACGCTGTTTCTGATACAGGCTGGGATACTGTTGACTTTCATGGCCACCTGGACACACTGCTGGCTCATCATCAGCCAGCTGTCGACCAACACCTCCAGGTTCTTTTCCACCAGGCAGCTCTCCAGCCACTTTTCCCCAAGCCTGTAGCATTGCCAGGGGTTGTTGTGACCAAAGTGCAGGACCTGGTACTTGGTCTTGTTAAAACTCATAAAATTGACCTCATCCCATTGCTCCAGTTTGTCCAAATCCCTCTGCAGAGCATTCCTACCCTCAAGCAGATTGACACTCCCACTTAATTTCATGTCATCTTCAAATTTAACGAAGGTGCATTCAATCCCCTCATCCAGGTCATTGATAAAGATATTAAACAAGACTGGTCCCAAAACTGAGCCCTGAGGGCCACCACTTGTGACCAGTCACCAGCTGGATTTAAGACCATTCACCACAACTCTCTGGGCTTGGTCATCCAGACAGTTTTTAACCCAGTGAAGAGTCCACTTGTGTACGCCATGAGCCACCAGAACAGGTAGAACACTGAGATGAAAAAAGGAAATTACAAGGATGACAAAAGGGAGGGCCAAGAAATAACAAAAAGAGTAATAAAGTACGTAATTATGTGAGCAGTGTTGTCTGGGGTTACCTATGTGACAGCTCTGTGATTTATCATCACAGGTGGAGCAGGAGAATAAATCAAATATATTGTTGCAAATGTACAACATGAGTCAAAACTTCTCCTGCGACAGCAGGGGGACAGGGGTGGGAGTGGGGTTATGGGCTTATCTGGACTGTGAGAGAACACCTCATCAGATGATCAGACATCCTGGTATGACCATGTCAGTGCAAATTCCAAGTTTCATGGCATTGGCAGCTGTTCACTGCTTCACAATGTACTCTAGGAATAGTTTTGGTTTATTATTTCTTGTGTTACAGTTTTTGATTCTGTAGTTAAAATTGGATTATATTTCTGATTTTATTAAAGACCATTTAATGTAAATAGCATTATAAAGGATTCTAATCAAAATTTTTATCTTGTAGGACAACAGCATGGGCAATAGATTATGTAATCTTACAGCAAGATACCAACTTACTCTGCTGTGTCACTTGTGTGCTTTATTTCATACAGTGAGACTTCTAATTCAGAATAGCTGCACGATATAATAGTACAATACTGATATTTTCAAAAGTTAGTTTTATCTTTCTGCTATGAGCCAGCACACACTCAGTACCTTATGCTTTTTAAACTCTGGGGTTTTTAAACCCTGGCTGATTTTTTTTTCTACTTATGGTAAAATTTGTGTTCATAAATAGGTAGTGTTGGATCAATTAATGTGTGATCAGGACAGAAGAAATGGAGGCTTATAATGCAAGGGCAATGTCTCTTGTTCCTTATCGATTTTTCTTTCTACTGGTTCATACCATTTGTAGTGCTTGCCTTGTAACCTGTTCTCAAGGTAGCCTACAGTGTGAAGATGGAAGTGTTTTTCTCTATGCTTTTAAAAGCATGCTAGCTACATTGTGATGTGCTCACAAGAACCACTCTTCCACAACACATTTGCAGCAGGGACATGAAGAATTGATCAGAAATTGGCGATACTTGACATCATTAACATTCCTTTAACAGTAACCTAAATTTTGCACAATATTCTTTTTATTTTTACTTTCAGCCTTCTTTAACTCTGAATCTGTCTGTCTTTTTTTTTTTTTTCCCCCTAATATATATCTGCCAGGTTCATATGAAAGATAATGGAGATTTGAGCTTAGTTAAGGAAGAAAGGTGAAATTAACATTTTATGAGTGTTTTTCATATCTAAATTTTCATAATTTTTCTAATCATTATCTATGATGTAGAGCTAAATAAAGCTCTGAATCAGTACAAAGTACAGTTCTGTTAGTGCAAAAGGTTTGAAGACATTAAGCATTGGATAGACTGTCTACTGTTTCTAACAGTAATTTTTTACTTCAAAAAATAATTTCTGTCTTTGGGTGTTAAGGACATATTTTTCAGTGTAATTTCACTATTTGATAGAAAACCCCTCAGTATTCCTCATTCATTAAGCCTCAGTCCATATAGGCACTTTTACACAGCAGTTGACTTATGTCTGATATCCTGAGTACTATACGTTTATATAATCAGAGTTTGCTTTTTCAATGTCCTTTTAAGAAGCATAGCTTTGATAGTTTTGCAAATATCCTGTACAGATGCTAGTAGAGTAGTTCAGGAAAAAGGATAAAACCTAGTATGGCTAAGTCAAAGCTTTGAGTCTTTGAACAGACATTGTTCTCTGTTTGATCCTTATGGTCTGAAGTAAAACAAGTTTTATTTTCTTACATGGTTTATATCTATTTAATTTCTCCTCCTAATGGAAATACACCTCAAGTCAGCAAATGTAATTAATTTTTACTACATTAGGATAGCAACTTTATTTTTAAAAATGAAAAAAATCAAAACTGGTAATAAGCATTTAGAAGTACTAAGAAAAAAATAGAAAATTTTTTCCTAATTTTTCAGTACAGCTGAAATAACATGCTCTGTGTGGAACAATAACAGACTTTTTTATTTATTAAAAAAAATCTTAACAAAATATGGGACTAATTATAGTCTTAATTATATTATTATTTATTATCACTTGTTTTTTATTAATATGTTTTTATGCCCATATTTCAGAGATGTTCTTTATGAATGTTTTACTTTTTTCCTGAATCGTATATATGATTTCCTTTTTGGGCATTATATATTTTTATTTTTCTTATGTCTGGTCCTCTACTGTTGTTCCCATTAATGGTTTTCTGGCTTATTTTGGATTAATTTTTATTGTAATTTAATAGGAAGAAGAATACTTCACTCCTAGTCACTAGAGAAAATCCTTTCCATGGAATCAATCCAATGCCTTCTGAAGCCAAAATTAGTTGTCTTTTTATCTCTTAGCATTTCTGTATTTACATTTTATGTGAATAATGACTACCATGTATTAGTATCTGAAGAATAGCTAATGGTCCCAGTTCAGTACCATGAAGAAGCAATAAAAATTATTTTCCAGCTGCTCCTAAAGTATCTAAATAAATATATAAATATGCTTGATGACATTAACTTGCATAAAAGTGAAATTTCTAAATTAGTGCTTTGAGTGGAATAAATTTCACCATGAATATAGTCTTTAACAGACAAATATATAGGACAAGATACTTAATAGAAAATAACTTGAATTAATTTAATCATTTTTAATTGAAAATTTGAGCAAAATTTTATGTCAAGGGATCATGAATCAGCTGTATCAATCTTTCAACTGTGTTATTGTGTCTATCATAATTATCATTCTGAAATTTTGGAGGCTTAGATTTTTTGTATTTTTTTCAGAAAAAAATTCAATATTCAATGAGAGAAGTGACATTTTCTTGCTTTATATGTATAACAAAGAGTTAAAAATATTCACAACAGTAAATCAGCCTGTATGACATAACTATTACGGTCATATTTCTTGATTAACCTAAGTCAAAGACAAATCCGATTAGATGGATGGAAAAGACTTTGTACTGCAGGTAGGACCAATTCCAAAACATGAAAACAGGCAGGTTGAGTTTGTTTATTTCTTTGTTTATTTTTCCCTATTGGTTTGAGTAGCTTTCTTTGATATTTCCTAATGAGGAGTTGGGTTTACCAGTAAACTAGTACTACTTTATTCTTGATACTGAAACCCTGCTGGGAATGCTTCATCTTTAGGATTCCAAAAATATCTTTAGCTAATGAATGTTTCATGTGATTCCTACTATGTCATAGAAACTCTTTTGTTCTACAAGGACAGAGTTTCTGCCAGAACTTGTTCTGGGAAAAAGGAAACACAAATATTGGTGGAGGTAAACATTTAGTGTTAGTCCAATTAGTGTTTCAAGAGTGTAACAGTTCAAATTATTTGATACAGGAAAATCAAGTACAGTTTAATAAAACCCCTTCCTACATATCCCTGTTCAATTGGTGCTGTGCTTCAAACCTCCCTTGAGGTTTGAAGATGATGATGCAAGCCTCCTTAAGAAGAACAGTGGAGAATTTTATGATAAATCACCATCATCGCAAGTTCTTTGCCAGGAACAGCGTGATTTGGAACCCCTCTGTCCTGGAATCATCTCGGGTTTATTTTGATGTGTCAACCTGGGCCACAGACTTGTGGCTGCTCCCAGTTGATGGGTCAGTGTGTCCTCACAGCTTCCCTAGGCTCAGTTCCTCTACTAGGGGAACCTCATTTGTTGGGCAATGCCCCCTGGGTTTACTAGAACCTTTCCATGGAGACAATGGCAGAGCTCAAGCTTAGACAGGGGAGGCAACAGGCACATGGCCCTGGGGCAGACACTGAAACCAGGTCAGCCCAGCTCTGGCTTAGGTGAGACCAGGCTAGCCCTGAGACCTGTATTTTCAGATCAGAACAGAGTTCAAGACCTTTCACTAGGAACAGCAAAAGTAATTTTTACAGGCTCTGTTGTAACAATATAATCACTGAAATGTTATGACAATCTATTATTCTTCCTTCAATATGCTGAATAAGTATGTAAAAGCAGTATGTTAAATTTTGACATTAAACCATAAAGTAACCACAATATTATGACAGACAGCCACAATTATAATAGGAATTTTGGTCTTTCTGTCCTTGTGCTTTCTTCACTTACAAAATATCTTTGTTTCTTTACTATTAGGATAACCACTGGCCTCTGGGCATCTATTTAGTTTAAAGCTTTTCAGTGTTCTGAAGTACTTTTTTTCTCATGGAAAAAGTCTAAAAGAGACTAGAAAGGATCATGAACCAATAATTGGTTCATGTAACAAGTTCACATGTGCAAATAATTAAATGTCATATTTTGACAAATTCAAATTACTGACTTCCTAAATATAATTTTAAAACAGTTCATTTTTTCTTCCTCTTTTGAATTCAGTTCATTGGGTAATAGAAACCTGTTAGGTAGAAGAAGACTAAAAGGTCATCTTTCTGTTAAGCCATTCTATAAATTACAATGTGAGTTCTGTGAAAAATGTTCTAATAAGCTAAATTTTGATAAACAAGATGTGTCTTCAGACTTTTCTGACTCAAATTAGAGAAATAATCTAAACAAAATTCATAGAATTCCTACTTGTAAGGAGAAAAGAAAATTGTGTGTATTTTAAATATTGATTGGTTAAGATGAATAAATTGGATGCTGTGAATTAATTCTATTTGGGTACTATGACTGCAATGTCTTGTTTTCTCACAGTCAGCTAATGTAACTTTGAGGAAGTCCGCATCACACTAAAACATAATCAGAGAGTAAGGCTAGGGCAGTAAGCCTTAATGCCATGGAAAGTAACATAGGAGTTATTGTTCACAGTTTTAGGAGAATCAACAGGCTTTTAAATATAACTAGAACTCATCTGCTAAATTGTCTCTGTTTAAGGTTCAGAGCAATCCCCATGGAGCAGAATTTGCTTTACCCCTCCCTCCCCTTCCCTCTTCCCTCCTGGGGGAGGAAAAGAAAAAGACCTTACACAAAGTTGAAAGTAAAGATTACAATTTAACAGGGAACAAAAAGGTATTAAGAGAAGGGGAATATACAGAGATATTAAGAGGAGATGCATATACAAATAAATACAAAACCAAGCCTCAGATGCCACTGGATTCTCCCAAAGCACGTGGAGTCGGATCCAGCCGTGCGAAGGTGCAGTCCCATCAGGAATCCCAGAATGGAAGGGACGAGCAAAACTTCCTGTCTCCTTTCATAGAGTGTGTCAGGAAGGGGAATGGAATAGCATTGCACTGCCCCCCTCCCCAAACCTTAAACCACAACACTAGTTTAAAGTTCTTTTGATGAGCCCTGTTAGTTCCTGTGCAAAAATCCTTTTCCCCTTTTGAAACAGGTGTAACTTTTCTGTCACCAACATGACTGCTGTTTTGTAAACTGACCCATGATCAAAAAAACCCCAAAGTCTTCCCAGCGACACCAGGTTTGAAGCCAGGTATTGACCTACTGGCTTTTCCTGTTTCTTCCATCATCATTCCCTGCAACTGAAAGGATAGAGGAGAACACCACAACACAAATCTAAAAAAATATATGGTGAAATACAAGCACAATGACATTCATATTTGGAAAACCGAAACATTTTACATTGCAAAAATATAAACCTCTTTGAGAGACTTCTGATGTTTTGATTTATCATTTTACTATGGCACAGAGATGTGACAGTTGTTGGAAGCAGGTAAACAGCTATAATCTCTTGAGGTGTCAGTAAAACTGACAGAATTTATGAGGAATTGCATCCTTCTTTTCTCACATACCAACTTTGATTAAAAACTGAAGGATATTCACAAAACTTCTAAACAAATCACTCAGAACAAAATTTACAAAAGAACTTTAATTTCAAATCAATGTTTTTTCTTTCATGGTTTGTTAACTTTGAATTTCTCTGACTGTTACTTTGATTTCCAGTATTGAGATTTTATATTTTTATGAATATTAAAATCAGGTTGAGTTCTTAATTCCAATAAGCTATGAATTTTGAAACTATTTGAAGCAACTTTGCAATTTTGAAGTTGTACCCACTGTAGTCTGTGATACATTTCACTTTGGAAGTTTTGTCAGTCATGTTAGAGAAAAGCAGGCACATGGAAGAGGAAAAAGCATCCTCAAATCCAACTATACAACAGAAAAGTGAAAGCAATGTTTGTATCCAAAGAGTTAGTAAGCATGTGGAAAAATTTCCAAATAAGTTGATCAATTTCTCAGAGGCTTGAAAGACATCAAAGGCAGGTACTTCAGACATGAACTTCAGTACCAAAACTATCCTAATATTGGAACAATACAATATCAACTGACAGAATATGGGAGTTATGAGGTATATCTTCCACTAACACAAATTCCAATTATAGGCTTTTCTGGTGGGCAGGGGGGCAATTCTTTCACTCCATACATTTTTAATGTTTTTTTTCAACCTAAGTTTCAAGATCAGTGTTTGTTAGTAACATGTGAGAAGACTTACTTCTTCAGGCTATCAGAAACGGTGAGTCTGAAAGAACAAACTGAAAACAGGTCTGGAGATGAAAACCTATCGAGTTCCAGTTCTGATTTTGTCTTAAGGTAGATTCTCATCTTGTGAAATTTATCATTACCATAGTTCCACTGGCACTTCTGAAAGTGTTCTGATTTATGGCTACAGAAGTATGTCCTAATGTATAATGTTAGACAAAATTTGGGGTGTGTAATTACAATTATCGTTCATGTTGCAGAGAGATGACATTTTAGCAATGGTCAGAAGTGTTTTTCCTAACAGCTTTTACATTTTCTTTCTTCACCTTATCTTTATATTAAATGTCACGTTTTCAGCCAAAAATATCACATAAAGGGTCAGATGTGGCTGCCTTTTCATAGGCAAATATAGCAGCATGGCACAAAACCATACCATGGATAAAGTTTTCAGGATGCAGAAGATTAAGAGCTACCAGCAATTTGCATTGCTCCACACAGTGTGTCTTCTGTAGCATAAAGTACAGCTCTGGTCCAAATCCTGACATATGTCAGTATGACTGTTCCGGGAGAATGCCAGATATTGTTTTAAACTTTGACAGTTTCCCTGACCAGTGTACTCTATATCTTAACATCTTTGCAAAGACATCTCTGTCCATTCATATTGCTTATGCTTAGAAGATGTGCCTCTTTCATTCTGCCAATTCTCTGGTGGCTTGTGGAAACATAAAATGGCCCAAGGAATATAAAACTAGAGTGATACCCTGAGAAAGCATGTGATTACTTTTAATTCTGATGTAATTAAAAACTATTGTGGATACTCACGATTATCATAATTCATGAATAAACAGAATTATCATGAGATTAGTGTTCTAATTATTAAAACCAATCAGAACTGTTGTATAGCTTGTAACCTGTGTAACTATTTAATTCAGTAGCTTTCTTACTGCTTAAAGAGAAGGATATAATTAATGAACAAAATCTGTAGTTACTAGCAGCTAAGAGTTTTAGCTAGGTGCCTTGCCAACCATCAGATGCTTTTAAAAATTAAATACAGCATAAAATAAGAAGGAAAGTTTGCATGGTTCCTTCCATCTTCATATGAGAATACATTTCAGTGCTACAGAATTTTACCTTCTATCTATATTAATATTATAAAGAAATATTATCTCTTTTTCACCACTTTCAGAAAAACTACTAGGACTGAAGTAATATTACAAAGTATTAACTTTCTAAAGGTTAGGTTTCAAATTAACTATGTTTTCTTACACACTGACCACCACCTACAGAGACAATTCACCCCAACTGAAAATAGATGTCTAAACCACATTGTAGATAATGTTACTATTTTCTATTTTGTAGCCCACGTGTCTCTTTTACATTTCACATTACTGAAGTTCAAGTTGATTTTTTCCTGGATCTTCCTGCAAAGTCCCCAAAATAAATGTTTTTAAACTAGTAATATTCTTAGTGTGCTAATCCTTTTTTCCACCAAATTCTTAAGTATCAAGTAATATATTTGAGTAAACCTAGTTAATCATGCAAAAGTGTAATTTTTTTTGAGGATTAACTTAAGGTGTTGGCCATGACAAGCAAACATGCCTTCTTGACTACTGTGAAGAATTTGAACCAGAAAAAACCATGAAATTTCAAGACTGCCTTTAGCATCTACTTTGTGTTCACTAATTAGAAAAGTTCTTGTTCTGCACCATTAGTAGATTTAGAAGTTGTTCAGTTTAAAGTCTATGCTTACCTCTGTCAAAATATAATTCTTTTCTACTTAAAAAATAAAACAACAGAAAAAATAGCTTTATGCTGATTGCATGCTCATTTTTGAATGTTGCCAATGTCAGATCCAAAAGTTATTATAGTTCTAAATAGGTAGAGCGTAAATGTTAGACATTGCTTGCATCAATAGTTGCAGAACAATCAAAATATTTCATTTTCTGTTTATCTAAGCCCTCATTCTTTGAAGAATTTTCATCTTGATGTGTTTTGTATTTTCTAGTTGGATGAGGGGAACTGCAGGTAAGAGTCTTTCATTAGAGGCATGTCTGATTTAATTAATCTTTAATTATTGTGCAAAACAAATGAAAGGATAGATTCGATCAGCAAATTCATTTGCAACATTTATCAACTAGCTGATCTTTATCACCCACTCAGATGACAGTAAATCAAATGCATGCCCCTTTTCAATTCATGAAGCAAATGATTAAAGTGTCCATAAAAGTCCTTATCCTAACTAAATCTAATTGTGTGTGAATAATCAGTTCAGTTGTGATGAATGTGCCGTCATAGAATCCAGTCCATAACTAAATCATATTTTAAACTCTATTTGCCTTAAAAGGCACATTCCTAAACTCATGGCTTCAGATGTTTCTTCTTCTTTCTCATTCATTGGTAGATAAATATATATCATGCTAATTTCATCATTTTTTTCTTTCTCCTTGACCTTTCACATCATATCTATGGGTTACTTTCACTTGACTTTTACAATTTTAACATACTCCAAACACAGATATATATCATATTAAAAAAGCAGCTTAAGATAAACACAGGAAATATTACCGTATTTTGTTACAAAGGCTTCACTAGTCCAAACCAAATTTCAATATGTTCCATTGCACAGATTTGATTATTAAGGCTGTTTCTGTTTGACTAAATGTCTCCTTTACTTAACATGAAGAAAAAGAAATGCTAATTGTATTTTTTTATTGCAGAATATAAAAGATATCAAAATCACACATTCTCCTTCTGAACACTTTCTTGACCTCTGCTCTTCTTAAATATTTATGAATCCATTCTTTTTTCACCTGGACTTGTAAGATCCCTTATTTAAGGTTTCATGAAACTTTTGTTTAAGGACAAAATTGTGTTTACTCTATTTCTATTTCAAGTATGCATGTATAAAATGAGACTTTTTTCCCTACCCCTCATCTTAAAAGCATTAAAGGAAGAACAAAACCTTTGTCATTAGTTATATTTAGTTGATAACTAAAACCAAAGAATGAGCTGTAAGAGTCTGAAAATGACTGAAAAGTAAGGAACTTGGAAAAAAAATATTTTTGTCTTGATTCTTTCTATATACAAAAATGGAAGAGAGAAAATGATAATTCACAGAAGAAACCAGATATCAGAACTAAAAGACCAGACCTCTATTTCCTCCAACATACATCCTTTGGAAATGCAAAATCTTGATGTACAATAGAGTTTTGGTTTTGGTTTGATTTGTGTAGTTATTATTATCCAATTGGAGTCATGTGTTTGGGAGATGCCCTTAAGGACAATGTTGTTTTATTAACTATTGCTTTCATCCACAGTAATGATATGTTTATGTGAAATCTGTACTCATCTGAAACAGATTCTGTAGCTATCAATGAAAATGCAGCCATCAGATAACAGAAGGCAGATTCTATGTGAATGCACACAGTCATTGTCAGCTGACTTCAAGAGCCGTGCTGATTTAAATCTCTATATCTGACTCAAACATATTTCAGGTGACTAGATACCATCCATAGCTATTCTGATGGGTGATCAGTGATAGGTCTTACATACATATGCACAAATGCAGTAAATATAATAATAAAATGTAATAGTAAAAATGTCATGCTGTGTCCCTGAGACAAATATACTAACAAAAACTTAAAGATATACTCAACAGAATTAAAAAGATTCTTCACTAAGTCAAATTAAGGAACTGTTTATGCCCTACAGTCTGGAACATTATTTGCCCTCTTCATCATAATCCAGGCCTTGATTTGTGTCTGAATGTGAATGCATCTTTAAAACTAAAGATTTTCATTAGTGAAGTATTTAGTGGGGCAGTTTGATATTTTTTTAACGTCATATGAAGTGATTTCATTAAATTATTAAGCAAGTGGTTGAATTATGCAAACTTTCACATTTCTAACTGAAAAGCAGATGTTTTATTGGAAAACATATTGCTTCATGAGAGCAATAACCAGGCACGTTGTCACAGATTAAGACATTTGGATACCAAAACACTTTAATCACAGATTTATGCAATTTTACAAATTTAAGCAGTTTTACAATTACATTACTTCTTTGTTTTGTGGGAGAGATGCCATTGTCCCAGAGAGAATTAGGATGGGTCAGTGTGCTGTGTGTAGTCCTAGGCAGGGTCATGGAGCCCTCTGGGCTCTCCTCTGTTCCCTGGGTTCACTAGAGGTTGCAAAGATGGCCTTGGATCCCAACACAAGATCATGATGTCTCTCCCTACTCCCAGAGTCTTTCAGGTACTCTGAATACCCCCAATAGTCTTAATTTTTGTGAGTTATAGAGTCAGATAGAGAAAATCTCCTTAGTGATTAGCCCTATGCAGAAAGATAACAGATAGGTAATACACTTCTCAACTACAAGAGAGGCCACAAATTTACATTACAGGAAGAGTAACTCAGTCTACTTAAGACTGTGTAAACATATTAAAAGATGAAGATTTTTAAAATCATTTGCACAGAATAAAATACTATTTTTTTGTATAATCACCTACATAACGTATATGATTAAAGGTATATCTTTACCACAAGAATAATCAGAAGAGTAACTTTAAATTCCTATAGTAAATATGTTCAAATCTTATTAAAGAATATGTTTGATACTTCTGCAGACACATTTCCTCAATAAAAAAGCATGCTCTTCATAGGTAAACTGATCATAAGTACAAAGTATGTTTTCATATTGATGAAAATCAACTAGACGTAAGAAAATACTTTGTAGTAATTGGAGAGCTATAGAAACTGAAAATGATCATGTGAAAATTCATATAGGTATATCTCTTGCCTCGTAAATTGGTGCATTGGTAAAACAGGGAAAATACCAGAAATATATAAATGGTTGTTTTATATCACCACTCTTCATTAGTTTTACACAAATGTTACAAGCATACAAGAAGCACAGGAGAATTATGCTTAGCAGATACAAAATTCTTCAGAAACCATGTATTATTTTCTTCAGAGAGTTTAAAAAATCTGACTGCCATCTTTAATATTTAAAACTTGAAATGTACAACAATGCAAGACTATAAACATTCCTTAAAAGGAATTATTTAAAATTACTTAGAAGAATGTTCTAAGAAGGTCTAATTTCCAAGTTACTTTTTCCAGTTTTTCTAATCTTTGCTAAACATGAATTTATGTGGCAATTTAATCTGAATGTTTTTTTAACTAATCTCTGCGTAAGCACAGTTACATGAATTTTGTGATTTTATTTTAAGTTGGGTTCAGTTTCATTTCCTGTTTAAAATGTCATTTACTATACATGCTGGTTTGATTTTTTTTGGGGGGTTGGTTTTTTTTGTATAAAGATTTTAGTTTCTGGTGTTAAAATTAGATTTATATATCCCATGAGGGAAGAGCATGAAAACATAGACATGATATATTGTTGTGGTTTAAGGTT
>VYZX01011254.1:781-11272 GCA_013401335.1 Brachypteracias leptosomus | reverse complement strand
ACCTAATTCTGTGATCTTGACAGCAGTGTGAAGAACATTTTCATGAATCCTGTTTTTACTTCATATGCAATGAGGATTGTCCGACATTTTGCTATTATCTTGATTTCCAGAATTCTGTTCTGTGTAATAAATCTGTCCCCAATCAACAATACAGCTTTTTTTTTCATTTGCATGAATATTCAAATGAAAATGTTTGATTGTTTGATCTGGATGTTTTTGCAATCAATTTGCAGAAAGGGTTTTCTTTGTTGGTTTGATTTTGTTGTTTTGTTTTGTTTCCCAAAGATGTATGGCCAGAGAAAAATGAGGCAAGTAACTTAATTCTTTTGACAGTGTTTCTGCAAAGCAACTGGTTTTCCTTTATTGGGCTATTTGAACACCGTCTGCCACACTGAACATCACATGTTCATTCTTCCTTGCTCTAACTTTGAAAACCACAATCTGCTTCAAACAGAAAAGTAATATTGAGGAGCCCTATATTTAGTTGGCTTGTAATATGGTATATCAGCAGGAGCAGTTCCATCACTGTTGGAGCTCTGCCATTTCCTTGGTTGACATTAGTTGGAGAATCTCTTTTCTCAAGAGGTGTAGAATTTGAAAATGACTCTTCAGATATGACCCTGATGTCATAAAACTTCATTGAGGTGAAGTCACCACTGACTAATTATAAAACATGAATTGAAAATCTTACTGACTTTAGAGATGGCACACAGAAATATAATGTAAAGTTGGACCATATGCTTGATCATTTCCAAAGAGTTCCAACAAAATTTAATTTTATTTCTATTTTCAGCTTGCTTAAACAAAGATAAAGTCATGCACATATTTTCTTTCTTCTTCAGCAAAAAAATATTTCGCTACCAGAAGCAAGATTTGGAACGTCTGCTCTCCCAGGAAAAGCATATTTAGGAGAGTATTATTTTGCCTGGTTTCACAGTCCATTGGTGATTGTCAGCACCTGCAATAAACACTGGACAACACACTTATCTGCTCAATGTGATGAAACCAAATCAATAGAAAATCCAAATTTAGGTGCCATAGCATCTTAGGTAGAAGTATCCTGCTACCCACACATGGCTCCCCATTCTGACTGATGTTTTGGGAATGTGAGGCAGGCAAGCTCACAGGTCGATGCTGAAAGATATGACCCTGTTGGCCCCATATTTTGAAACATGCCAGAAGCCTGTGTACAAATACTGCTCTTTTCCTCACTTCACAAAATTCAGCAGTTTAACAAGTCCCTGAAGTGAGGCAGAATGCAAAGCCTCATCCAAGGCATCACAACAAGAAGCTGGAAGCCCTCTGGAGATCTGCAGTCCGCCAGTGCCTCCACTCTGCTGATCATGTCTAAGCTGTGCTGAAAGAAGGTCAACCTTTCAATTAATGCCTATTCCACCATCGCAAATTGTATTTTTTTTTTCTGAATTGATAGGATACAGAAGACTTCTTTTATTATTAATGATTTAAAGGTTCCATCTTTATTCCTTTATCCAATGGCCTGCTTTAAAGCATTAGTAGAAAATACTAATAGGGCTACTTTCGCATGGGAGAGGTTGGTATAAGAAAGAGTACCTATAATAAGGTTCAGCATGAGGCATAGATAATCCCTAGGTACTTTGTGATATTTGATTTGATTTGTGGTCCTTTGCAAAAGAAGCAAAACATGTTTGAACCTGATAAATGTCCCATAAGAGAAACAAAAATGTCTACTGGCCAGAGAACAAAATTACCCCCAAAAGAATATGTTGCTTTAAGAAGTAATATTTTCCATACCCAACTTATTTCTAATAATAGGACAACCTGGAGGAAATGAAAGAGAAAGGTCGGGTTTAGATGACTCTTCAAGCTTCTTCTATTTAGTCTCTAATAATGCAGTATAATAAAGTTTTATAAAGAAGAAAATCTTCTCAGTAAGTATCTTATTAACTATGAGCAGGATTAGAGTGGTTTAGTTGAAACACTGCTACCTTTATGGTTATCAAACACGTCAATAGACTTTGGAACTTCTTTAAAATTCCCTTTTTCATCATAGATTTTCCTGGGAGGAGTCTATATTTTCATTTATAGGTTGATAGCACCTAAAATTTTGGGATCCTGAACTTGCTAGTCTAAACTTAAATTTTTGCTATGAACAGCACTGCAGTTAATGCAACATGTCTTATGATTGCATTCTTCAGGGCTCAGACCAATATTGGCTGGGGATATCTTTAATAAAGGCAGTAAGTAAATAATGGTTTTCCAGTTCTGTTTGTCAAACAAAAAGGATATTTCTTATCAGCACAAACTACACTTAGCATGCAAGCTCTTGCAATATGCTAATCTTGTGAAAGAAAAAGGGGGACCAAGAGCTTGAAAAGTCTCAGTATTGCTCCATGGGATTTTTTTTTGTCCTCCATCCCTTCCTGTTTGGCTTCAAGCACCTTGTAGTTTGTGGATACTAAAACTCTACATTCCTGGCAAATAAATACTGATACATCTAACAGTGTAAATACATACACTTTTTTTCTTTCTAAGACAAGCCTATTTGTTCACAAGCACAAACAAATCTTTTGACTTTTTAATGTCTTTGCTGATATGGTCTTCAGCGCCCTCATCAAATAAGGATTCTAGTAGGTTCTGTCGAAATTAGTCTCCCAGTTATTCAGATTTCCATTTAGGAACCTATCAGCTGTATCCTTCACAGGTAAAGCACTTCTTACTATTTGTAGAAGTTTAAATTTATTGAGCAGAGATGGAAGTAGTTGAATATCAGTGCAACTGACATAGCACAACAAAGACATCTCACATAGCATGTAAAGTGGATCCTGAAAGTAAAAAAACCTGGAGAACACAAATGAAGAAAAAGCCTTGAAAGGCATCTTTATGATTTGTATAACTGGGCTATTTTGACTACCAATTATTCAAACCTTAAAGTGGGGAAACATCTAGGTGTTTTCAGTGCATGAATGTCATAAAGCAACTGGTGATAAGACAGCATATCCTAAAAGAATATAGGACTGAAGAAGCCATGTACCTCGGAAATGAGGTGTGTAATGTCTAGTAGAATGTCAGTCTTGCCATCCTAGGGTAAGCCAGTATATTTTCCCCTTTTCATGGCCTAAATCATTAACAATATATACCATTAATTACTTTAACTAATGAATGCATATCTGTAAGAAAAGGTTAAAAAAAGGCAAGAAGTGCTTGAAAAATTACAACATAAAGACATCTTTCATATCAAAGGTATTGTGGCTTGAAGCCTTAAACCTCTATGGGAAATGAAATTACACTGACTGTCCTATCCTCCTGGTGAAAGTGGCTGACAGAAGGACTTCATCATACACACCCCACACCACACGCACTTCTATAAATGCTTAAAGACTTGTACTAATCTTTCTTGTTATCACCAGCACTGAAAACACTACTCTTCCTTTTATTCTCTTCAAGATATAGTGCAAGCAGCTCCAGGCTTTTCTCATTAACCTCTCTTTTCTATACTTATCAGCATCTTTTCCACATTGTTGGGGCCATTTTCCAAACAATTGTTTGAGGGGAGGGGAAAAGCCAAAGCAATAATGGGCTCAGGGTCACAATTGAAACTGCTCCGTATAATAAGCAAACCTGAAACAGTAAACTGAGAAAGAGAGAGGGAAGGAGAAGGAGAGAAAAGAAAATGCTGACTTGGGTCAGAGGTCAGCTCTCTGATCTCATTGTCAGCGCCTCTGCCTTTTGCGTTATGGAATTTGTCTTTCATTACCCTGTCTGCCACTCCTGTCAATACACCCTGAAAAGACTCCTCAATAGGAAATTGTAAAGTTCTGGTTGAGGTAACAAGGGGAACTGCCTGCCAAAGCTGGCCTGCGACTCACCACTGTGTCCTGGGACTCTGGTCTGGTGCTGATCCTTCCTTGGCATTGCCCAACAGAGCATCAACAGCGACTGCGAGCGGTTGCACAGCCCCCCTGGCAAAACAACACAGGCAGGGCATCCCTGCTGCTTGAGGTAATGTGCAAATTTAATATGTGAGCCCCTTGGGTGCTACAAAGGTAAACAACGCAGGAAAACCTATTAATAAATAAGAATATAAAAAGCCATGTATTTCACCAAGAGAAAGAATATAATGCTCCTCTGAACCAGGGGATGGGATAAAATGAAAGCTTTGAGTGTGTTAACTGGAACTTTATGCATCATATACCATGAAGATATCTAATACTGGTTTATTCACTCTAACTTCCTTTGACTGACTGGGGATTTCCATCACAGTTAAGAGAGTTATAATCTCCCTGAGATTTGTGCTGTATCAGTCTATACTGAAGGTCTTTCCAATTGAGTAGTCAATTGTCATTAGCACTGCTGAATGTGTCAAGGAGGAATTTTATTGGATATAAATTCATGAATGCTTCCAGTGTCCAAACCAAAATATTTGGCCATAAATATCCCATTTGAAATGCCAGATTTTCTTTTGTTTTCAGTTTATCTTTCAGTTTTAGCTACATTATATTTAAATACTTTAAAAAAAAAAAAGAAGAATTGAAATATTTTATTCCAAAATAGTATAATCTACACAAATTTGTGAAGTGTAACCTAAAATCGGTTTTATGACTGGCAAACTTATAGTATCCTTCACTGGAAACACGCTCTTGAAATCAGGATAACACATCCACTCCACTGAAGTTATAGCAAACTATAATTAAAGCTGTTTGGGTTTTTTTAAATAATTATTCAGAGACAATCTTTAGACATCAGTGAATTTCAAGATTTCAGTGCCTTTGCTTGCAAATACAGATCTCTGAAGCCAAACTTTAGTCTCTGTACAGTTCTACTCTTAAGTGTACTAGGACATGTCTCTTCTAGCTGCAAAACTTAGAAGCAATTGTCTAAGTTTACCAAAAAGAGGAGTGGTGGGGCTCCTTGAATCTAATGTCATACAACTTCTGCTTCCTATACAAGTGAAAACTCACTAAGGGGGNAAGTTGCTCCCATAAGAGTGATAATGGAGTAAAGAAATAAATCATTCTTACTGTCCAGCTTAAGAATACAACACAGTGCCAATCTGCTAGATTTTGAAACAAAGGAGAGGAGACAAAAGATGTTTTGGTGCTCAACCTTGTGATACTGCATGGCATGAGTTATGCAGCCTATTGAAGGTCACAGAATGCTGTTTAGCATCAGGGTTTTTTCCCACCCTTCTTAAGTATGTTATCACAGAGACACTACCACTATCATTATGATGATTGGCCTTGGCCAGAGATAGGTGAGTGGCTCTATNCATCAGTGAATTTCAAGATTTCAGTGCCTTTGCTTGCAAATACAGATCTCTGAAGCCAAACTTTAGTCTCTGTACAGTTCTACTCTTAAGTGTACTAGGACATGTCTCTTCTAGCTGCAAAACTTAGAAGCAATTGTCTAAGTTTACCAAAAAGAGGAGTGGTGGGGCTCCTTGAATCTAATGTCATACAACTTCTGCTTCCTATACAAGTGAAAACTCACTAAGGGGGATATTCAAGACCAGGTTGGATGAGATCCTGGCAGCCTGGTCTAGTGGGAGGTGTCCCTGCTGTGACAGGGGGGGTGGAACTAGGTGATCTTGAAACCTAAACCATTCTATGATTCTATGATATTCTTACTTCCATAACTCTTTCTGCAAAAATCCCAATGTCCAAAGTAGTCCAAAGACTGTTATCCTAAATGGTTTAGTCTTATCAGCTTAAGAAAGCATTCTGATATTGTACTATGTAGGGTGATCAGTTTCTCTATAGTTCCTGGGTCTAGAGGAGGAAAAGACATCATTAATAGGTTGGTCTACATCAAAATTTGACATCACTGTGGGCGGGAGTTGGAATGGATGGGCTTGGCCTTGGCCAGCGATAGGTCAGTGGCTCTATATGACACAGGGGAAGCCCCTAACAGCTTCTCACAGGAGACACCCCTGTAGACCCCCATTACCAAAACCTTGCCATGCAAACCCAATACAACTATTTTGGAAGAGGAATTAAAAACTCTCAAAGGGTCATGAAAAGGTCTCCTTGATAGGAAATTTAAGGGAAATTTTGAGCTTTTTTCCCCACAAATGTATATGTTGTATTTCAAAGTGAAATGAATTTTGGACAGTCCTATAATCTTTGTGTTGCATGAAGTCAGGTTAGATAATAACAATGATTCTTTGTACCCTAACAAATCCCTAAAAGGAATTAAGGACCTGATCCAATCTGGAATTTTTGGAGTTTGCTTTAGAAAGAGCTCTCAGTTCTTATTTGGATCTTGTCATTGCTCCCCATCTCAGATGCATCCAATGTCGACAACCAATTGTGCTTCAGAAATTAAGCCTCATAAAATAGTTGTGCGCTATTATCTACTGTGCTTACTGAAGTGAAGTTACTGAAGACTGCTCATCACTAGGACAGACTGCGCCACTTTCACAGCCAAGCGTATATAGCAAAACTCAGTATCTGAGGAGGCTTACATAATAAAGCCCTCCAGGGGCACTGATGTAGAATAAATGCCACCGAGTTTCTGAATTCATTTGGAGAAAAAATAAATGATACAATGCACACACAAGTCAACACCTCAACTCCCTCAGACCAAAGCAAACTAGATTATTATGAAGTAGTCCCAAACTCTGATACAAAGGTGAGCTTTGGAATGTGGAGAGTTGGGGGTTTTTTTCCTTTTTTTTTTCTGAGATCCTCTTATGTGCCTGTATAGGTGTAGGGAAGTGTAATATTCTATCTTAGAAAAGAGCACTTGAGCTGTTTGTATCTCACTGGTAGGCAAAAAGTGTAAGTCAACTAAAAGGTCTGTGTCATTTCAGTGCACAAAAGCGAATTTTACCCACAGCAACCTCACTAGCCAATTTACCAACAGATGTTGTTTTACAGGGAGATCTATTAAATGAATTTGTCCTTCATTAAGAGACACTATGTTATAAAGTTTCCCCCAATAGCTTTCCAAAGCACACTTGCTCCCAATTTGGTTGAAGCCCAGTCTTTGCTATAAAGTGCAAAATACTTGGCTGCTAACTAAAAATATATAGCAAGCAAGAAACACTTTTTAATTAATATAAAAGAAGTAGTTGTATTATTAACAGTGGTACTGGGAAAAAGTCAGTTTTATTTTTCCTCCTAAATTATTATTATATGTCTCCCACTGCTGGCATTTTCTTTGAAATAATCGTCCTTTTTCCAAAATGTAATGGATACTTTTACCTTCCATACTTTCCCTTTATGAGCATTTATAAGCCTCACTGCACATACTTTATCCAACAGGTAAGGTTCTACCTTATAAAAAAGCAATTTAGCTTTATAGATTTGGCAATACTGAACACTTGGTTAAATGAAGGGTGCCTCATTTAAGAAATGGCATATCTGAAAGGGCCTCTTATCGCAGCTTTAAGTCAATGTAAAAACACCATCCAGTACACTACTTTGATACGGATGGAAACTATTGCTTCTGGCACAGTGTCACATTGGTGGGTGCCTGGAAATCTTTGAATATATGCTTCAATTTAGTTGGACAAAACTTAGTGTATATCTTCAGGATGAATTTTTTGTTTGAAACTGTATTCTTTTGTACAGGAAAACATTTGTACAGAAATTTGATACATTATTTGCTCAAGTTTTTAAGATACTTTGCTTTCCAAAATAAGGGACTTCAAAGGAAGCATTTCTAGAACAAGATTTGATCATAATGAAATTTTACCATTCTAAATGTTATGCTTTCTGTATTTCAATTTTAATCAGTTTCAAATTCAGACATCTCAAAATTATTTTGATTTGAAAGAAAAACACGTCAGAAATAGCAGAAAGCAGTAGTTAAATATTAAGTTTTAAAATGTTAATGAGATTAACATTTTATAATAACCCTAGGTTATTTTATATTATTTTTAAGTTGGCAGAAAATAAAATATGCAAATACTAGGGCATTTGAGGGTCACTTTGTCAGCTATGCCTGTGGTCATTTTTTACTAGAACATTAACTGATTGACTTTGAAGGATAATCTGTTAAATGGTGCAAGAGTACTTTTGCACAATTTTAACCTCAAAAGAAAGCCTCCTTTATTTTAATTCAGAGCACAGTAGTTTGAGGTATCTTGTAAAACTGTGTGCTTTTCTGGTGGTGGTGGGAGTGGGGGTGAGGGAATGGGGGATAATTTGAAATTATGTAACTTTATTTTAATTTTGGGGTCGGTTTTGGTTTGGGGTTTTTTTCCCAGAATTAGGGGGTGGGTTTTGGTACATTTGTTGCTTTGGGCTGGAATGTCTTTATCCCTTAGTGATAATTTAATTCAGAAAGGAACAGATGACCTTGTATCTTAGTCTTCAAGGTACCAATCTCTCCCTACTTTTGAAATGTTCCCCAAGATATCCAAATACCTTTCAGCTTATTTGTCCTGGGGATCCTTCAGCAATAACAAAGTCGGGGAAATTTCTTACAACTCTCTATTATTGTATTTTATAAACAATTTATCTACTGCTTCTTTAGAGCTGTTGTCACCCATAATCCTCTCTTGTGTACCATTGACAGAGTGACCTTCATACTCACTGGCTCATCCATCATACAATGAACTTTTCACTCTACACCATGCTCAATCTCTTCCTAGTAAGGAAAACCTTTGTCCACATCCCACTTAGCCATTCACTAGAGATTCTGTACTTGTGTAAATGTGTATCAGAAATGAAAAAGGAGGACGTGGAAAAAGATCACTAGTTCAGCACCTTTGAAAGTTAGTATAGATGGTTACCTTTAAAGCACATCTATCATTCTCATTTGTAGAGCTTTAGCCAATAAACCACCCCCACTTGTGCTCCCCCATTTGAGAGAAGCTGCCTAGTGAATCAGTAACAGTGAAAAACTAATTGCTGTTTGAGAAATGCACTTCCTCTGTATTGCAGGATGNTTGACAGATAATGAATGTAAGTAGACTTCATGTTTAAAGTTTTGTTTCATCTGCTTCATGAAGATAGAGTTGGACTCTGTACATTTTCCATTTGCTGTTCTTTTTCATAATTCTATGCCAGCAAGTTTGCACTAAGACTCCTACTTACAAAATACTACAAATCAGCTATTTACCAATAATTTATCTGCTTTTANAGGTCTGAATTTAAGTATCCCGAAGAAAAGAGTTTGCTTTTTAAATCATAAACAAACTCTTTAAATGAACCATATTAAAGAATGCAGATAAAATGATACTTCCTACCTCTAGTAATTGGCAAAGTTTGTTTTCAAAGTTGCTACACAAAACATTATTAAGGACAAGGGATTAACCCTGTTCANAAACAAACAAACAAAACCCACACAAAAATGAAAACAAAAAACTTTTTAGACTAAAATCCATGACTAGAAATCTAATTAGGCTATAAATGCCCCGNGTGCTCTGGCACTAAAATATTTCCGGCTTCTCCAGAGAACGGGTTAAAACACTCAATTTCAGTGCAGTTCTGTTTGTATTTAATTCTTATTTTNTTTTTCCATTGAAATTAAAAGGGTCTTTATACTTTGTATTCTAGAATTTTGTTGTTTTGTAATCCCAGAAGCATGGACTTGAACTCTCTCTCAGAGATGTTGACATAACTCAGAAATACAGATTTATGTAACTTGAGTAATTTGCACCAGAGAAAATGAGTTCTTACAACACAGCAGAAAGAAGTATCTAACTCAAAAATCATTCACTTGCCAAGGTCTGGTCAGACCTTATACTCATTCACTGGTATTTTTTTCAGCTTTGCCTCATAGGTGCTAATCTGTGAAACTTCTAAACCTTTAATTCTTACTTGCATAAATGTCATTGCCAGAAATATTTTTAGTTTAAAATTTGTGCCTTTTAGTTGTGTCTAAATAGAGGTAAAATACAAGGAAGTAAAATATTTTTAATGTAAACCTTAAGCAGCAAGAATAGTACTAATAAAAGTAATTTGAAGTCGAATTTGAGTGTGCATATTTGTCAGAGGCTGGTTTGGTTTTGTTTTAAATGACACTCTTTCCTCTTTGATTATGTTGTACATGGACTTCTTTATATGACTTTGCGATATATGCTTGGGGAGAGCTCCTCTTCGCTTCCATTATAGGTAAAGTATATAACTAGTTTTGCTACAAGTTCATAATAAACAATGGCAGAGATTTGCAGAGTTAGCTCCACTAAGTTAAGGAAAATTATTTGAGCTAAACACCTAAAAACTACAAATGTCTTTGAAACTTATCTTTAGATTGTAGTTTTTTAGGGCTAGCTTCCAATTCAGTGGGATGAAATCTTTGCTGTCCACAGAACAGAAGTACCTCTTGGTTACAGTGGACACCAGTGCAGGAGATATTTCTCATTTCTACTGATTAGCAAAATGAGGTGTTGTCAAAGTGGGCACGATCTGCTGGGTATCAAGCAACTAAGAGGAAGTACACAATACCTGTAAAGCGAGTAGACTTGTTGCTTCCCTTCAAGATGACAAGCATTTGCACTTGACTAAATATTCACTTTCCAAATTTTTGGGACCCTCCTGCCCAGCTCAGAGACTCAATACA
>VYZX01011251.1:17435-29475 GCA_013401335.1 Brachypteracias leptosomus | reverse complement strand
ATCGAGGCTCCCTATTCGAGCTCGCTGAGTTATCAGGGCAGTCCACTTACTTCAGGTGACATCGGTGGCATGGTGTGTAGACGCAGCCTCCCCTTTAAAAATCCAGCCCACAACTGGTAGTCGGGGTGCCAGGAGCAGCTGTACTTCTGTGCCAATCACCTCCGAAGCAGCCTGAACTCCCTCATAGGCAGCCAGTATTTCCTTCTCTGTTGGGGTATAATTGGCCTCGGAGCTTCTGTATCCCCGATTCCAAAATCCAAGCGAGCGACCTCGAGTCTTCCATGGTGCCCTTTGCCACAGGCTCCAGGTAGGACCATTGTCCCCGGCTGCAGTGTAAAGCACGTTCCTAATCTCCTGTCCATTTCGGACAGGTCCCAGGGCCATGACATTGATCACTTCCCACTTTATTTGCTCAAATGCCGTTTGTTGTTCAGGGGCCCACTTAAAACTGTTTTTCTTTTGGGTCACCTCATAGAAGGGTTTTACAATCTTGCTATATCCAGGAATGTGGATTCTCCAAAATCCCACTAGAAAATGGAATAGCTGTTCTACCTGTCTCTCCCCCTCCTGAAACCTTAAACCACAACAATGTCCTTGTCTCTCTTGTGCTGTGGAGTCCAGAACAGGACACAGCACTCCAAATATGGTCTTATCAATGCCAAGTAGAGGGAAGGATCATCTCCCTTGACCTGACACCAAAACTCCTCCTAATACAGCCCAGGATACCATTAGTCTTCTTTACTGCATGGGCACATTGCTGGCCCGTGTTTTATCAGGATCCCTATGTTCTTTTATGCAAAAGTGCTTTCCGGTGTTATGAAGATAAATAGTACAACCAATATAAGTTAGGCATCTAAGGAAGTGCTCTTATTAAACACCATATTATAAGCAGTCTGTGTTTTTATAGACTTCAAAAGTTGTAAGAACCCCCCAGCCTTTCAGTTGAGGTGCTGATAAGTAAAGAATTTCTGGGTGTTAATTTTTCCTTTTCCCCTCTGTGTATGATCTCAGCCATATGTGCTGTGGATAGAAGTGCCTTTTCCCATTGAAAAGTTATCAAAAAGACTACAGAAAGAAAAGTATCAGTGACAAGACCAAAGAGCAAGGGACAGGCATCAGTTGATGAAGACGAAAACGATACATGTCCATGAATTAATATCTAATGATTCATACAAAGATCATTACTGTACATGAAATTTCAACCCCTTCTCTTACTGTTATTCCATGGCGTGAAAGCCTAATGAAGCTCTGAATTTTAACTGAGCATAAATATGTATGAATATATATGATAACTATATGAATGAGTCTCTGTTATCTGTGGTGGTTATTTTAAAGGAATGTTCAGCTTATTCAGAAGCTGTGTAGAAAAAACCTAAACGTTGTTATATTGCAATGTTTGTTCTGAGGGATATTAAACCACAGCTTGTAACAAGACAAACATGTAAGATACAGATACTTCTTTTTCAAAGTTTTATTACTCATTCGTGTTATTATTTAGCAATACTGATCATAACTTACAGCTTGCCTCTGTTTCTTCATGACTTTTCTTGAAGTTAGGAATGATTTTTTTTTGATAGTCAAGGATAGTTCTAAGCTACAACTTGATTTTCAAAAACAAAAGAGGTGACTGAGAGAAATATATCAACAAACAAATAGTTGGAAACTTCTATGCCTTTCACCTTAAGATCTGGTTTCTACTACAACCTAGATACTCTAATGTGAAGAAAACTATTAAAGCCTTTCTGGAAATTGCCGTAGGCAAAGGCAGCTCAACTGGTGCATCTCTGTATAATGTGAGATGATAGATTCCAATCATTGAACACAATTCTCAATTTGTCAACCTACTTAGAACATAAAAACCAACAACAATAAAAATAATGCTCAAGGATTATTAATAACGGTGAAAAGGGATACTTACAACTAATGTTAATCTTTGGTAAAACTGCAAAAAATCAAAAGCGTGTCCAATATTGAAAGGATATTCATCACAGAGGGATCAATGCCTGAGATGAATAAACCTTCAAAACTCCAGATTTTATATTAACCCTTTCATGCTTCCAGCTTCTCACTTTGCTGTTGAAAAATTTTGTTAAGTTGAACTTCAATCATTTCATCAACAACCGAAAAATTTATGAAACAGTAATTATAACTTGCTCTACTTAATCACGTGAGAGTATATATTCTGTAAAGGAGATGATAAGTGACTATAAAGGGTCCCACTTCAAATTGTAGAATGCCTTTTGATTTACTTTAATTTTTCCAGAATGTAATCAACTAAGCTGACATATTCTGTGTTTGATCTCTAGGACACACTGTTACAGGAAAAAAAAAAATCACATTTCTTCATCCTATAAGCTCATTATTACTGAATTATTACTGAGAGCTAAACATAAAAATATGTTTATTCCCATTATCAAATTTCTTACATGGAGTAAGAAACACATCTATGCTTTGTATGTGGAATGTGGCAGTGGATATCTCCAGTGCAAAGACCAGAACCCTCAATGGCACATCCATCCAATTTTTTTCAGTTACAAATGCCTGAAAATTATTGTTTGCATGTATTTCATAAGAAAAGTGTCAACAAATCATCTGATAATTCAGTCAGTTGAGCAGATCCTGGCTTCACTGACCTTCAGCAGAACAGGGCATGTTCTCAACCACTGCTAATGTTGAGTTCCAGCAGAGCTGTAACAGTTAACAGACATGTCTTCAGGTTGGTATATTGGAAATCCTGGAGGAGACTGTAGGTTTTTGGCCTGCTAGGGTGATTAGTGATGGACAGCTGACAGCCTTTTTTACTAAATGGCTCATACCCCCACATTATTAGCAGGGCAAATCTTTATTCAGCCTACTCAAGAATGAGTATAACACCATTGTAGTTGACAAGGAGAATACCGCATTGAAAGTTTAACTTTAAAGCTTGTTGATGACCTGAACAGTAAAGAAACTGTCAGCATAAGTCTGTGGGATGGAATTTCCTTTTTTTATTTTTCCTTAAGCAAATTGACCTAGGAATTCAAAAAACAAAAGGAGCATATTGAAAGAACATATCGGCTACAAAGCCTATCTCAGGTACTTAAGGATAGCAGTATTATTGTTTTTAAGGCATTAATAACTCCCCCTCCCTGGGCAGTTATAATACAATATTTCATTTTTTCTTCTCTCTTTTTTTTTTGGTTGGCCTCTGCAGTTTGCAATGTGTAAACTAGATAGCACAAGAGGGAATGGCATAGCCATTTTTTATTTCTCTTTTTTTTTTCTCTTTTTTTTTAATATGCAACACTTCCTCTGAAAGACTCACCACTCCTTTGGAAGCAGAACACCAGTACTATGACATTTTACTATAAAAACAATAAATCATATTAGCCTTGCTTCTTGGCCACTCAATTCTTTTTCAGCCTTATTGAATTTAAAATGAAAGAAGCATGTGAAAATGAGACAGGCTGAAACTTGTTTTGAAGATGTTACTTTGTGTTGGTCTGCTTGTTACATATACAAAATAGAAAATTTGTAGATCCTGAGAGAGTTTCTACTTATTGTACCTTAAAAAGAAATGTTTTGGTATCTGCAAAATATAGACATTTTGGACTGACATTTCGAAAATGACATTCTTTTTGAAGCATTGGGAATTTTTAGAATTATATAGATAGTGAGAGTCTGATCTTCATAGATAATTTTTCTTTACAATTGAATATCAGGAGAAGATAAAATGACTGATAGTTGGGAAAGCATCTGTGTGGGCAAGCAAATTAAGTGAAATCAAAACAAAGCAAAAAACAAGAGACAGGACATCCAGATGGGAAATGGCAGTGAGAAGCTAAAACAAGGGAAGGTAAGAGTAACAATCAGAGCAACAAAGACTTCTGGTGTACCCTGCAGTTTAGAATGAAATAGACGAAGAAGGTGAATATTATATGAATAAGGTCCATTAAAAATATATTGGTAAGATATTGCCTACCTGCATATAAACATGACACCTAAAGCCCTAGACTGCTACATTACCAAATCTGTGTAATGGGCTTCACATCTAGTGGAGAAGGAATGTGAAAGTCCTCTGGGTGACTGATATGTAGGTAGACGCCAAGACTGAGAAGTGAAGTAGAAGGCTTTTCCTCTTGGCTTGAAAATTTGGGAAGGACAGACAAAGCCGCTGGAGATGCAGGAAATCGCATCCCTTACCAGCATATCCTCAGAGTGGAAGAGACAAGCAAACTGGCTTATGGGGAGCCACTGAAGCTCAGTGGCCACAAATGACATGATGTTGCTCTGGTAGGAGCCTGGTAACAGGCTTCAGTTAAAATTAAGCACTGAAGTTCACTGTGAAACATTAACAACAATATTTAAAATGTATATAGATTCATAGAATTGTCTGGATTGAAGGGACCTTAAAGATCATTTAGTTCCAACCCCCCTGCCATGGGCAAGGACGCCTCCCTCTAGATCAGGTTACTCAGAGCCCCATCCAGACTGGCCTTAAAAATTTCCAGGGATGGGGCTTCCCCCACCTCTCTGGGCAACCTGTTCCAATGTCTCACAACCCTCATGGTGAAGAACTTCTTCCTAACATCTAATCTGAATCTACCCACCTCTACTTTTGATCCATTCCCCCTAGTCTACTACCCAACATCCACCAAATGTTTATCAGATACATTTATCCTTTCACAAAATGGAATTAACAGTGTGCTTCACAATACTATATGAATTCTATTAGGTTTCTATTTCTTCCAGTGTTAATCTGAACTTGCATTTGAGATGAAATTTGCATTTTTACTTTTTTACTAGGTCAAATAACCATATTTTGAAAATTTTGCCTTACTAAAACTTTCCCTAACCTATTTTCCATTAGTACTCCTGCAAACAGGTTATCCATCTTGCATAGAGTGTTCTTCCAATTCATGATGGATCTTTGGATAAAGGTGTCTTTTAACTTGTCAAAATAAAAATGCAAGGAATACTACTTAATTTCAAAATGAAACAGTTGAAGGAATATGAAAAGTTATCCATAAAGGAGATGTAGACTGTTCTGTGTATATTTCCCTTTTTTATAAATTACCTTTTGTATAATCTAAATTCCAGACCTTATTAATTGTAATTTATTTTCATCACAAATAGAATGGTATGTTATTCCAGTTTTGTAGAAGGATATATCTTCAGGAATATAATGAAAGATGTTCCCCGAAAGGAAAATACTTGAAGAAGTTGAGGTTTTGTTTGTTTATTTGTTTAATTTTGCAATGAACCTGAAAGCTAGAGAACAGAAAATGCATGTGTGTGTTGTGATTTAAGGTTTGGGGAAGGGGAGGGACAGGTGAAGCGGCTATCCCACCCCCCTTCCTGCCACACTCTATATAAAAGGACACAGGAAGTTCCGCTAGCCCCCTCCTTGCTGGGATTGCTGCTGGCTCCAGATGGCTCTGTGGCTGCTACAACTCCACGTGGCTCGGGAGAAATCCAGTGGCATCCGAGGATCGGTGTTGTATATATTTATATATATACCTTCCCTTGTTACCTCTGTATATTTCCATTCCTCTGATATCCCTTTTGTTACTCCCTGTTAAAAGTTGTGATCTTAATTTTCCAACTTTGTGTGAGGCCTTTCTTCCTCCCCTGGGAGGGAAGAGGGGAGGGGGAAGAGGGGTGAAACTAATTCTGCTCCGTTGGGGTTGCCCTGAGCCCTAAACAGAGACAGTGTGCTACTGTATTATTTTGACAACTGGAAGCTTCTTGGAAGTCAATCTGATTACCTGGAGTTACATTATCTATACAAGACCCTGTCTCTTCACTGAGACTTGAAAGCTGATGAGTAAGGTAAGGGTTTTATGCTAATAACTCCTTACCTGCCTTGCTAGGAGAACAGAACAATTACAAGTAATCTAATACTATGCCTTTGATATAATCATTGGAAAATACTTAAAATAGATTATGCTCTTTCCATAAATTTAAATTTATATTCTTAATAAATAAATAAATAAATCCAAACCTAGGTACAAGAATCAGTACTTACCCTAAATTACTTATTTTTCAGTCATTTCCCCTCTTATATTACACTTTCTTTGTCTTTCTCTGTGCTCATTTCTCTGCCATTAGCTATGTCTATTGTACTGCAAAAGAGTGCAGCTTCTGCAGGTTTTTGCTTTGATCCTTTTAATACAATAGAAAAATATATTTTCTCTCCCAATAGCATAATTGTCTTTTTTTTTCCTCAGCTCAGTGTGATAACCAAAGCTCCTGTAGTTTGAGCAGTTGACAAAATGAAGATGAAAAGTCTATATATCTTTTTCAGTTTACTTTACAATACAAGGAATATTATTTGAAAAGATCACATAACAAGCTCTGTAACTGCAGAGTAAACTAGATCCTTCTTAAAAGACACATCCCAGTGGAAGCAAAATGTGCCAATTAAATGATCATCCCAATTACAAGAGGCTCATGGGGATACATTGTGCTGGTGTGGTTTATAATCGCTTTCATTTTATGGATTGATTAAAACAAGCAAGAGCATGAGCTCCCCATCTTGATTACCTAATAGAGATGATTTATTTTGTATCCATATGGGGATTCTTTCCTGTACCTGTGACAAAAATAGTGGAATTGATTGTACAATATGTGCCAAAATAAAAATAAGATTTTTATTCCCATGTGGCTCAGATGAATTCTTTATGGTTAGATGATGAAAAACTCCATTGTCTGAGTAATATATTTGAATAGCAGGAAAAGAATTAGATACTGAACTCCATCTAGATCCCAGAGGAATTAACTGGAAGTTTTTACTCTTGAACTGAGAGCAAAACTCAACCATTCTAAACACGTAAGGTGAAATCAATGACCAAAATCATAAGACTACAGGGGAATCAGAATTTTATTCAGAAAAAAAACCTCAGCAAACTTACCACCCAAAACCGGAAATAAACCATTCTATTCTGTTCTCAAGTCAGACACTTGTCTCTGGAGAGCTGCGCACTCTTAGGGAAAAAATAATTTTCTCGCTGTTGAGCAAGTGTTACAGAAGAGGTTGTTTACATGTCTATAATGCTGTTTTACTGGATTTTACCCTTTAAAAATCCAAAAGAGCTCCCAAAAAGAAAAAGAAAGCAAACAGTACATGTATACCTTAATATTTTTTCACAATTAGGATAACTCACAAGGAAGCTTTGTGACAGAAATGAGCAAGTGTAATTGAAGTAAGCTAGTTACCTTATTGAATACTTTTGTTAGTATGTCACTGCCCTTTTAAAAATGGCTGAATCAAGTCAAAGAGTGAGGTTATTCCTAACACCCACTTCAGGTGTTTCATTCTAGTGTGTGCAGAATACTTAAAATAAGAAATTCTTGTTTCTTATAGAATCAGTAAGTGACTCCAAGCAGCTAAATTAGATACCTTAAATTGCCTGGTGTGATTACCTTGCTAAGAGTCAACAGGGAGGTATACATCTGTATGCTTTATTGATCATGATTGTACACTAGATACTCACAGCACTCTGGAAACTTAAAATCCTACATTAGAAGGGAATAGTACAGCTCTTATCACCTTTCTCTACCTTGAAAATAAGCCAGGAGCTAATCATAAGTTTTTACACTCATGACTTGACATTTCTTTTTTAAATAGAATACATAATTTCAACTTTGGGTACTGTCTTTATTTTAAATGACCTTTATCTGGTTATTAAGACCATTATTAAATCTTTCTATTAAATCCAAGGATCTTCAAGATTTAAAGTAAGAACATACTTTGGTGGGTTAAATATGGATCTTGGATCCTGAACTTACTTTTATCTTTTAGTAAATTATGTCTATGTATACATGAAAAAATTTATACTTATTTTTACATTAACTTTCAAATTGCAGTGTATAAATAACTTGAATAAGTTTCAACAATAAATGTAAAACAAAATGAATAAAACAGGAGAGACGATCATAGACTATGGAAAAATATTTCCACTGACATTTTAAATGAATAAAACTCAGGAAAATGTTGAGATAAGTTAGAAGTGATACATAAGAATGTGACTGCAAAGGAGAAGTTCTTGTACCAATAGAGAAGGGAATGTGCAGGGTGAATATGCAGTGAGTATGTAAACAAAAGAAAGATTTAGAAAAAATTAAGAGAAGAATTCCTGCCTAAAAAGTACCTTTTCACTGTCACAGGACTAGCATTCCACACAAACTTCGTAAAAGCAGGAGAAATCACTGCAGGTTCCCATTACCCATCCTAACACATTTACTTGCAGGTAAATTCCTTCATCACCACTTACCCTTATCCTTCCTACGTATTTTTATAATAGATTGGCAGAATCATTTTATCTTCCTCCTCTTTGTGGATCATAATTACAGACCACTGTACTTCCTTTCCTAGCTTTCCATTTTTTTCTTGTCTTTTTTAAAAGCAAGCTCCTTCAGGAGACCCTCCTGTCATGAATAGGGATCCAAGAATAACTGCTCTTATGTTTAGCCCTCAGCAGTTTAATGTTCCTTTTCAGTCCCAAGGGTAACAACCTGTTCTTTTATCCCTTATTTTTTATCTTTCTGTGTAACCATTGCCTCTAACATCATTTTTCTAACATCATTGCTTATCCTTGTATAGCCTTCTTTCGAATGTAGTATGTTATCAGTTAAATACAGCTCCTGAAATTTCATTTTCTTTTCTCTCCAGGTATCAAAATCTAGTTAAGTAGTCCATTACAAGGGTTTCACCCCCATGGTAAGTTTCTTGGCTTTCATGACACTTGAGGGCGAAATTTTCAGTGTGGTGAATGAGGAAATAAATGTGTGACTGTCATTGCTGTTAATGGGAATGGTGGTATTATATCCTACGGTTTACATTGTCAGTTCACCATTTGATGTCTAGGACATACTTCAGGGTAAAAACTAAGCAGTAAAACATCATAATGACAATACGACTTAAAATAAATACATTTATAATTTCTTAAATTCAGCTTACATTGATTGACTTCTTAAGATACACAAGAAAGATGCAAAAAATGCAAAATCAGAAGGATAAAGAAGAAGGATACCAGAACCAAACTTTCCAATATCTATTTCTAAAATGCTATTTCTAGTAGTATTTAATGGCTTCCAAATTCCTAAGTTAGTATACCAAGACATTTATGCTTTTGATATTTAGAATTGGAATATTAAATACAAACAGATGTCATTTGATTACTTGATATTTCAGAGAATCCTTTCTTTTTCAATAGAAAAATATCTTCAGTTGTAAATATTTCTGCTTCAAAAATGAATTATATTGTCTTATGTTTATTAGAAGTTAGAGTTTACAAAAATGGTTTAAAAGAAAGCATTTAAAATGATTGAAAAGAGACAATTTTTTTTCTAGAAAGAAAAAATAAAGGAAAAAATAATTTTAATAACTTTCAGGGTATGATTACAGAAGTATTGTAGTACTCACCTCCAGAAAAGCTCTCATACACATGCTTTCCATTGAGAATATGTTTTTTCAGATTACTCAAAGATAGACTCTTGTTAAAGCTATTGTGGATCAAGCTTTGCTAAATTATCAACAAATTATCAACAACGTCAGTTTGCTCTCTATATGCCAACGTCCCTAAGAGTATTCAATGCTAGCAATGGTGTTACTATATATCTATATCTGTATCTATCTAGATAGATACAGATATAGATATATGAAATTCTACATTTTGAAATACAAATAGCAAATCGTGACTATAAGGCACAAAACTGTAAAATATTTGCTGAAGTTATAAACTAACATGACATTATTTTACATACTTAGGTTACAAAAATGAAAACATTTATCACATTAAAATTACTTACTGAGAAAAACAAACAAAACCCCAACTAACTCACAGCATTCTTATGCTGGAAATTGTGTTTAGCTTACATTCTCATACTTGTTGTTTTCCTAATGAAGTAACAACTTTTCTAACCCATGCTCTTTCTGGAAAGCAAAAATGGGAAAAAATATAAAAATAATTTAAGAGTCGTGTCTGTCCCTGCAGTATCCTAGGTTGCATTCAAAAGAGCACGTCAGCACTTCAAGAGAGATGATCCTTTCTCTCTGGTCAACCCTGATGAGATATGTCTGGAGTGCTGGGTCCCAGTCTGGGCTCTCCAGTACGGGAGAGACATGGAGGTACTGAAACAAGTCCAGCAAAGATGGTAAAGAGATTAAAGTATCTCTCATATGAGGAAAGACCGAGAGAGATGGGACTGTTTAACCTCAAGCAGAGAAGGCTCATGGAGGATTTTATCAATGTCCATAAATAACTGTTGGAGTAAGGAGGTCTATAAGAAAGATGGGGACAGTCTTTTTAGCAGGGCATGTTGCAATAGAACAAGGGGTAATATTTTTAAATGAAAAGAGAGTAGGTTTAGACTAAATATAAAGAAGAAATTTTTTACAGTGAGGGTGGTGAAACACTGGCACTGACTGCCCAGAGAGGTGGTAGATGCTCCATCACTGGAAATATTCAAGGCCAGGTTGGACTGGGCTCTGAGCAACCTGATCTAGTTGAACGTGTGCCTACTTACTGTAGGGGTGTTGGACTAGGTGACCTTCCAACCCAAACCATTTATAATTCTATGATTTTATGGGTAAAGGAGATCGAGCCAGACTATTCTCAGTGGTTCCTGGTGAAAGCACAGAAGCAATGAGAAGCACTGGAACATAGGAAATGTCATTTAGCTATTAGAAGAAAATTCTTTTGGGTGAAGATGGTCAAATACTGGAACAGGTTGTCCAGGGAGATTGTTGTGTCTGAATTCTTGGAGGCATTCAAAGCCCAGCTAGACATGGTCCTAAGTAACCTGCTGTAGCTATCCCTGCTTGAGCACAGGACAGTTGGACTTAATGACCTCCAGATTCTGACCTCAATTGGTCTGTGATTGTTATTCTATGGGCAGGTAACAATGACAGAAGTGTTTCTGAAACCACCTGGCCTCTGGAAGGTACAACCCTACAGGATACAAATAAGCAGCTGGAGCTGAAGAGTGAGTATTTGTACAGAAAAACATTCCAAACCAAAACCCAAAAGCTCCATAAGTATGACAATATATTTTTCTACAAACAAATCATATGTTCCTGGGCAAAATAACCTCCATCTTGAATATTCCAAACAAAGAAGAAATTAAATGTTGGTGGTAAATTATTGGTTTGGATAATTTCATTGTCCACAAAAAGTGTGCTAATCATTTTCTGCTATTTTGAAGACAAATATTTACAAGAATTTACAGTTTCCTATACCTCTTCTCCAACTTTTGTTTTTGTTTCTAACCAAACTCCTATGGTGCCTATTGAATAATGGTAAAGATGGTTTTTAAGCACGAATAGCTGTGTTGGCAATTTATCTCACCATCACCTGTTCCTGCCACACTGAAAGACGAAAGTGATTTATATGGATTTATAATACAACAAAGACCACAACTGCCACAGAAAATGTGCCTTGGGTTTTTTATGCTTCACCCACTTGCTCAGTAAGTGGGAGATAATGCTTTAAGAATTTGATGAATGGAAACCAGGTTCTATTCTAGTCAGATAGTGCTTCTGGGCACCGAATCTATGTCATTTCCAAGTATATGCCATCTGGATGATGGATAATGCCAAGCTACTGAGCACATTTTATTCTCCAGTGTTGCAAAACAGTAGTGAGAGAACTAGGAAAATGCCCAGAGATTCAACTTGCAGATCTTCCTTTGAGGATTACTTATGCACAAGGGGCAAGTTGCCCCTTCACATTTCTAACTGTATCATTTCACGTACTAATATATTTATCACAAATGTTGTGTTCTTGTTGGCATGACTGCTCTCTACCGTCTCTCTTGAGGTGCAGTGGTACAGGACTCTATCACTTATAAATAGTTATAAAGACAGTACTAGTACTACTTTCCAACCCAGTGGTGTCTGTCAGAAGACAAATGAATAATCTCTCAGTTATTAAAATGCTTTTCAAATGATGAACCTACTTTCTTATACTTACCATCTATGGCTATTTTTCTTTTTTTTTTTTTTTTTTTATTTTTTAATTTTTTTTTTTTAATTTATTTATAATATTTAAGGAACCAC